>CCAG010022279.1:0-90238 GCA_001077435.1 Glossina morsitans morsitans
TCTTCCGATCTTTTTGTATTTTCGTAAAATTTAATAGCGCAAAAATGTATTATTTATTGGGTCGGCATATCCATAGAATGATCAGTGAATTTGAACAAAAAGGAAGAAAAAATTTTCAAAGCTCTCTTACAAGCAGCAACAAAAAGTTGTTGTTTTTAAATTATGCTAATAGAGTGCTTGATGGTATTGATCTCAAAGAAAAGAAATTTCCTATAAATTTCGAAAGGTAGAAGTTTTCTTTTTTAACGTGTCAACAGAATACTTGATGATATTGATTTAGAAGCAAAAATTCTCGTATAAATTAAAAAAAATAAAATTCTCCTTCGAAAGTACGCCACAAGATGCTTGCTAGCAATGATATGATGAAAGAATAGAACTAAAAACATTACAGCCGATCAGAGGCGATCACTAAATACCCTATTCTACTTCGTCTAATATTCATTCGCCATAAATTCGATGGCGAATACACCTAAAAGTATACTTTGTTTTTATGCCAAGGTGTGGTCTCTCTGAGAATCTTTACATTGGCGGATAAGTAACAGTCAGTTGTCTGTTACTGTGGACAATTTTCTGTCATAAAATATGTAAAAATAAATCTTTTTGCCAACAGGCCTATAAATCATTAGAACTCTTTTTAGGGAAAAGAGTTCAAAGAATGGATCCATGTGCTTCAAATTTGCTCCCGTTAATTTTTATGTCAAATTCTATATCTTTAGCAAATTTTCACCATCAAATATTAAATATTAGACCTTTTTGGCCTATAAGGGGTAATTTTTTCTGCGCATCTTTATATGCGGAGGTGTCCAAAGAACAAACGTACTTGATAAAATCAACTTTTATATCAAATTACGTTTACTAAACTATTTTCATTATAAAGTATCAATAACTAAATATTTATTCCATATTAAGGCTTATTTTTCATGAAAACAGGATCAAAAAAAATAAATAAATAAACCTACGTGGCGGAAATTCAAATATGTTAATTTTTATGTCAAATTACTATCATTGAGCGAATTTCACGATAAAGTATGAAAAATTGGACTTCCTTACCATATGAAGCTTCAATTTTCGAAGGGGACTGGAAAAATTACCCCGTCCGATGCAAATATTTCACGTCAATTCCGAATGTTGAAATACTATCGCTCATGCAATTTTTGTCAAGGACAGTTGGAACACAATTTTTTTTTTTCATATAAAGACCCTTTGCAGGTAAGGTTTTGTATAAGGAATGGAAAGAGGCCGTGCCACGTAACATGTAAGAGTATCGATTGTCGGCAAAATATGTCAATTATCGCCAAATATTGCTTGCTGTGGGCTGAATACAAGAATACATAGACAGACGCCCGGACAACCTTCAGAAAATAATTCCCAATCGATCACATAGATCCATTTTAAGTCTTTCTGGATATTGCTTATATCCGCAAACTTCGTATACCTTGTACCATAGGTGTTTTAGCTCCAAAAAACAACATTTTTTTTCATCGGTTTTACATGCTTGTTATATGATGAAGAAGTGCACGCTTAATTATTTTTGTTCTGCAATTTAAGTGTAACTGAATTTAGAATAATAGATTTGAGAATTGCCTTAAGGTAAATCCTCGGCACTTCTTCATACGTTTGCACACAAAAATATTTTTTTGTGGCGTTTACGAGATACATGTACAAGAAGCAGGGAAGGTCCACAAAGTATTTGAAAAAATTTGAACAACACTAAACAGCGTAGAAATCTTTGCAGATCTTTACAATTTTTTAACAGTTTTTAAACATTCCGCTCTTTCCTTCTGAACGTGAAGAGTCCAGAATATAAAGAATGACTTAAGCGAATTTAATCTTTCAAATGAGGCAAAACCACGTAAGTGTTTCCTTTGGGAAGTATTCTTTGAATTTTGGTGTGTTATGAGAAAACCAGCGAGTTTAAGATTCCGGCGTGGAAAGAAAATAAAAAAAGGTAAATAATTATCTGTTGAGAAAAGCCAAAGTTTTTCCAACTCGTTTCAAAGGTATTTAAGATAGATTGCAATCGCACAGATGAAAATAGGGGTTATTTTTTAGTGCGTTAAGACTAGAGTTTCAAATATCAGTTTTTTTCCGTAGTCAGTTTATGTCAAGATATCGATTTCAAAGGATTTGTAAAAAATAGCTACGAGAAGAGACGTTTTAATTTTTCTTTTTGTTAGCTTGAAATATATATTCCCATAGTGATTAGCGTGATAAAGCGAGAAATGTAGACACCTTCTAGTTTGATAGCGCTAGACTCTCAAACTCGACTATATTCCAATAGCCAGGATGCCAAGATAATAAAAATTTAAAATTTCTTTACCCCGTTCGAAAGATGTTTTCATTCACATTGCCCCAGTATTAACGGATATAGGCGACATATTCTAGTTTGGCGGCGCTAGAGTCTACAAATTAGCCACTGATTTCCAGAATTTATTAAAAATAATTCGAAAAAGAAATATTTGAATTTGGTTAAGTCATTCGAATGATTTAGTCAAATAGATTCTCCTGATATATGTTAAAATCGGCGATGCGTATGTTAAAGTTCAGCTGCGACGACCATTTTAAGCAGGCTTCTTTACGATGGTTGACTGTTGCCCACATGTCGGTGTGTAAGTGCTTCTTGGCAGAGGTACACAAAACCAATATTTCAATTTTTTTACATCACTTGGAAGTTATTTTCATTTTATATTTTTGTTTTCCAAAAATAAGTTTTCTATTTTGCAAGTATTAGCCTTAACAGAGCTACGGTAGAGCTTCTGCACTCTGTGCACTCTGTTAAGTTAGTTGGTAAATGGTTTTTCTAATTAAACTCGAATTTATCTTCATAGCCTCAGTTTTATTAACCCTACTGATACTACGGGTACTACGTGTTTTTTTAAACGAATCACATCCCGATATGGCTCTCAATCACTTATGAGAATCACGGAAATAACTAAAATGTTACTGTTGTTGTTTATAGCTTAAATTCGTTTATTTATCCAAACAAGCTATAAATATTAGTATAAAACATTACACACAGCCCGCACATTTTTTACAAATGCACCAGGAAATAATCAAAAGACTTAAGTTCAAAGTTGAAATGTAACTCAAGACCCCATCGTGGTCCGATTAGAGTTAAAATTGTTTAACCTTAATACGCTAGCAAGCAAGCAAACTCTATCCTTCAACGATCCATTTTTGTCGGATGATAAAATTTTATCGACAAACTAGCATTGGCAGCGAAACGTTGTAGACCTCTGGTCTAATTACATTTTGAGAGATTGGAAGGCTGCTTAATTGGCGTGAAAGTTATTAACGAGTTTATTAGAAAGCCAAAATAGAAAATGTGCCCGTCGGTATGTATTCAACGCGCTTCAAGGAACGCTCTCACAATGACTTGAGTAAACAGAAGGAATTTCAATTTCCAAAGTTTCTCCGCAAATGATATCAAATTTTCTAAGACCTTCGTACTCTGTCTGATCTTTTAACGTTTCTGCTAAATTCTACTTAAGTCATTTGTGACGAATTCTTGGTTTATAAAGAGAAACTAACACACTTTTTTTTTTTTCTTAACAATATGTTTCATTAACACATTAGAACAACACAACTATTTAATTATGTTAATAAAAAAAAAGAAGTGGTCAACAGCGTGATGCCTGTCTTCAAATCATATATGTAAATATGTATCTATTATATATAACGATTACTTTATATAGCATGCTCTCGGCAAAAGATGTAATCGTTCATGTTCTGTATTATAATAAATGTTTGTTCGTTGAATGTTTCTAAGGTTTGGTCAAAGTTCTGCGATTTGTTTATAAACTACGTATGTGCTATGAAAGCGAATATGTTTGTATGGTCAGTAATATATGACTGGTTAAATAATTAATGTCATGGCTGTTGTGATATGTTGATATTATTTTCTATTATATTCTATTACTTTAGGTATGGAATAAGACACGTTTTCTGCTGATTCCACTGATTTTCAAAAAGAAGTAATTTTTTATTCCGTAGAATTACAATTATGGTGATTGAAAAAGAGACGAACTTCATAACAACCCGCCAGGGGTCAGTCCTGCTAGTTTAATGGTGTTTTTTTGTTAAGAAATATATAGGAAAAGTTTTTAGTAAAAAAAATAAGAATAAAAAAAAACATTACTCAGCAACTAGATTGGATCTTTCGAAGAATGAAATAAATTTTTGTCATAAAAATCTATTAAAATATAAAGAAAAATGCCTTAGAGAAGTTTTCTTTATGACATAAATACATGTTTATCTAAAACTAAGGTTTATTACTTCGTATTAGAATTATTTTCTTTTTTATGGTGCTGCGCATCGCGATAAGAGAACACTATTTCGTGTTTTGCTATTTCCACTTTTATTAATACTCAAAAATCGGCATCTTCGGGTACAGAAAGTACACGTGTTACTAATGAAAACAAACTTTTTTTTGCTGGTGTAATTATCTACATCTGTTTTCTATGCTTTCTTCTATTTTTGCTTGGCATTCTCGGAATCGCGATGACCGAACGGAGCGCCTCACCGAATACTGTAGTTCTCATTCGTCGCTAGTGGTGACTCGTGTGTTCACTCATTCAACAAGGAATAATAGATACGAAATGGAAAGAAAAGCTAGCAAGGTGGTACAAGAGATGTACCGAACAAAAATTGAGACAAAAAGTTAAACGTCTTCGACGAGTCAGTAAAACAGAAAAGAACCAACGAGTTAAACTTAATTAAAAGCGACTAAAAGAAAGACATAAAATTCCATAATTTCAATCAAGTCCACGAAGGATACGAATTTATTTTCCTTTTCCAACTCGATTAGCGGAATCAAGATGGCAATTATCCACACATCATAAATTATTATACTCTACAACACTTGTGGTGTTAAGTTAGTGTGGATGCACATAACATTCCGAAGGACTTGAGATAGGTCCATATTCTGTTATACGAATCGACCCAAGCTTGTTTGTCCGTCTTTCTGTTTTCTTTCCTAGTATTTAACCTACAATTTTTTTGGATATTTTAATGGGACTTGGTACACCGACATGTTTAGTGCCTAGTTAGAATCAAATTAGTTTCTCTACAGCTGCCCTTAAGCCTTTATTTTCAAACGTCGTTTTGTGAAGAACTGTATTAAACGATATGGTAGGTATAGGATGTTTCGTCCTCAATAGATTGTTTTCTGGTTGCGATGGGGACGCTCAGTAAGTGCAACGACCTCAGAGCGATGCTGGCGGTAGCGTAACTATAGGTAAAGCCAATAAAGTCCAAGCTAAGTACTGAAGCTAAACACAACTCAGACGAATAATCTGGCCATCCTTTTGTCCTTAGGAGGCGGACAAAGCAATGTAATTACTCGGCGACATAACCGTAACGAAAACGTACACCCTTCAGCTGACATGGCCCACTGTGAGGTGCCTAGAGAAACTCCAGAGAGGGCATTTAATAATCGACCATGAAACACTGTAATGTTTTTACCTACATTTTGCTTAATAATTCGTACAAATGTTGAAGTACTTGTTAGTTATTATATTTGATTCTATTAGTTTGTGTAATACAACATAAGTGATTCTAAGTCTCTTTGCATGTATTCATTGCAAGAGGCTACTCTTTACTAGCCAAATAATGAAATGAATAAATGAATACGTAACGAGTGTTATCCTTTACACGAATCAACACGAATCTATGAATGGCTACCACTAAGTCGCAAAAGTGAAAAGTGAAAGGAAACTAAAGTTCAAATTTTTGATATTTTATGATGAAAATTTGTCCACAAGAGTAAATTGATGTAAAACTGAACCGTATCAAATATGAACCAAGTAGGTTTATTTTAGGGACTCCACCGCACACAGGGACTCTGATGAAAAATAAACGATTATATGCAAACAAAATCTAATTTGTAATATTTTGGGGCAAAAATTGGATCATAATAGTAATTTGATCTATAAAAATACGCGAAGAATATTATAATTTCTAAAAAGGAAATTAAATTGGTTAACATTGACGTTTAGGGCCCTTCTAATACAAAAGGGTTTAGGAATAGTAGGCCTTTACATGAAAACAAAATCTAATTTGTATATTATTATGAAAATGAATGAAAAATTGTAGTAAGCAAAGATATGATGGGCATTTAATGGCCCGCCTTGCCCGGCTATATCGTTTTTATTTATATTTGATGCGGTTTTCAGCAGTAAGGCAATCTTTTTAGTGACAACGCACGAACGCCCAGAGTTCTCTACTTGCAAGTCGAACATACACAATATACTCTTTTCATTTTCCTATCTTCGTATTTGCAAGCTTTCGAGACCGTCACCGTGTTCACATACCTTCATGACATCCCCTAAATAGTTGATAATAGAAAAATATTGTGCAAAACATATTATAGTGACGTTATAATTTCTCAGTTGAATGCTGATCTAAAATTCGATTCAAATGCTTATGCAATTAGTTTAAAATTTAATTTAAATAAAAAAATAATTTAATAAAAAATAAAACATGACAAATAAAAAATACTGTAGAGAGGTAACCACGAAATGCCCTACACCACCCTACAGTTATCTTTTCGAAAAAAAGGCATGATATGCGAAGTGGCCAAAAAAAGTTCCGATCATTTTAATAGTGCTAGGGACTGTACATCAGTATCAGTATCAAATTTCATCAAAACATATTAAAGGTTTCGACCTGTAGGCTGAGCAAAATAAACAAGACAGACGGACAAACAAACAAACTTAGATTCATTCAGAAAGTGAGTCTGTATCGATCGGTAAAATAAAAGGTGGATCCCTCTCCTTTTGGGCAATGCATAGATCTGCTTATATTTAATATACCTTTGTGTAGCAAGTGGTGTAAGGTATCAAAAGAAGAATAAAAAAACAAACGAGTAAAACTTTTTTTGCTTGTTTTTATGTATGTGTTTATGAAATTCACTTTAAATGAATTATATCCATTTACTTTTCTATTTGTCTGCTTTGACAATTTGTTTCCTTTTTGTTTATTAAATTGTTCGCTTTGAAGTGAGACTTAATTAATATCTAAACTTGACCCATTTATATGCAAATTATAACGAATGATTCATATGCTAATTTAATGAATGGTGTAATGATACTAACATACAGAATGACTACGGAACAACTGAAACGTAAGCAGTCGCGTGGCATTATAGCTAATTATAATAAAATATATTATAAAAAAGATGTATGTTTGGGCGGCTCGTAGAGACGCAAAATAAAAATCCATTATATTCAACTAATAGTTGAAGAATTCCATAACAAGCCCATTAATATTTGTAGTTGAATAAAATTAAGCTCGTTGTACGACTCAATAACTAAGAATTTTTCGATCTTCCTTAACAAGCTTTAATTTCTGATAATCCGCGGGCAGTTTAGCACACATTAGGCGTTTGAATACTAGAACATAGTTTCGAGACGTTGATCCAATATTGCGTTATGATATGCTTGTGTGTAAGCAGGCCAAGAGCCAATGGTCCACGGAAATAAAAGAGAATTGGAAACTTGGATTTCGTTCAACCTTCCCCTCTGTTTGCCTTAGACTGGCCATAATACTGCCCAACACATTACCGCGACTCATGTGTATTGAATGGTGCAGCCATGCAATTTACCAGCAGAGTTCGTTTTTTCACTCTATTTCCACTTTCAACATTATTTTTCTGGGAAGGCGGACTTTTCATAAAAGCCCTTATAATTTGACCGAAGGTCAAAACATCACATGACCTCATCCAAATTAAACAAACTTAGTTTACTTTCAAAAAAGTTTATCATGTTTCAGTTTTCGCCATAAAAAACTATAAATAACACTTTCTTTCCATATAAGGGCTTGCTTTTCATGATAACCACTACATTTGTTGGAGTCGGACAAATGGACCTATCTGATCAGAATTCTCTTGTGTTAATTTTCTTTTTGTACAACTACCATGGACCAATTTGGATCACCTCCTTAACATTTACGCCATTTTCTGAAGAGCTTGCTTACCATTATTGGGAAATGTTATACGGAGTGGAGTTCAAGAAATAGAACCATGTGGTGAAAATTTAATTCATTCAATTTTTATGTGTTAAATCACTATCAGGAACAAATTTTTATCATAAAATATTAACAATTAGCCTTCCTTGGCATATAAGTTTTTGCATTTCCTGAGAATCCTTACATGCGGTGGTATCCAAAAAGGAGATATTCGTCATACAAATTGGATGAGGTTGATTTTTATGTCAATTTATTATTAGAAACAAATTTTCGTCATGAAATATTGAAAGTTGGACCTTTTTACCATATAACGATTAAGTTTTTATAGAAACGGTTACATGAGAGAAGTTCGAGAAATTGCCGGTCGAACCAAATTTTTCATTTTACTTTAAAGCGTCGAACTACAATCACTCAGCGAGTTTGGCCGCAAAATTTTGATATTTCCCCTATAAACACTCTATAAAGTAAGGACTAATATGGGTAGTGGTCGAAAAAGTGGAACGAGTCGAGCTGCTTTCAATAATATTCATCGTGGGATCAAAGCGCGATTTCAGGAAAATATTTCAAAAATTACGACCTGTAGGTGGAACACGAGAATACGGACAGACGGACAGATACACGTCAATCGGTTCAGAAAATGATTCTGGATAATAAAAACGTCTATCTTAAGCGTGTTCCGATTGTCACGTACTTTCACGCCAACTTGACATATCCTGTATCACAGATGATCTAGGGTATAACTCTAATATAGTAAGACCGAGTCATTTAAATAATATGCGAGATTGATTAGGAGCGTCTTGTAATGTAAATAGACATGATTATGTTCTGTTAATTAAATGGAAAAGAACATGGATCAATATTCATAAGAATATCTATCTCCTCTACGTGAATATGTCAAACAATTTTGGGTATAAAAAATCTGTTCCCCATAAATTTTTTCTTTTCGCTTTATATTAAACAATGGTCAGCCAGAAGTTATGATATCTGCCGCGTGCTCTCAAATTCTTGAGTTGTGACTTTAAAGTTATGTCAACTCTTACGGGTGATTAACTTTACCATCTTAACAACAGCAAAAAAAAAAAATGTTTTTCTGAGAATTTGGCGTGAAGACGATGTTAGCAATACAGCAAAAAAAAAAAAACAAAATTTATTTTCTATCTTTATTTCTTTATTTTACGATCCACTCGAAAAAAGAGAGATAAGATAGTTTATCCGTTCGCTTGAGACGCGCGCGTTGTGGGAATTATGTTAAAATCATTTCATATCTCTTCAGAGATAATGCGCTATAATCTTATATTAGAATAAATCAAAATTAGAATTTTTTTCTTCAGAAAAAAAAAAAAAATTAGCAGTCGTAGTTGAGCAAAAATGTCATTCAATAACTCCTAAAAGCAGAAGAACTTCGTCGTCAATTACCAGAAGAACTTTTTTTGTGACCTTGTCTTTGTCTGCGATGAACGTCTTTACGTAAATACATTACACGCTGAATATTTAATTTATTCTCTTGAATTTTATGAAATTACATTTATTATAATTATAATTATTATAATTATTGCATTGTATGATTAATAATAATTAATTTACAAAAATGTATTTTCGCAATCTTATCTGCACATAAGACAGAATGATCAATTAATTAACATTTTGTATTCATGATTGTTTTTTTAAATACCAAGCAAAGCAAAGCAATTTAGATAAAGAACAGCAATACAAATTCATTTTCTTTTTTCTCTCTTTCTTTCTTTAATTATGCCTTACAAACCCTCATACGCAGAACGAAAATGTATTTTATTTATTTATAAATTTATGGTAATTTATGATATAAGTATATACGCATGAATATATATAAATGTATATATATATGAATAAATTTAAAAGATAACATTGTATATGAGACAGTGTGTGTTTGTATAATTTTAAAGAGTATATTTAGAATAACTGTATTTGCACTTAACCTACTTTTCACAGATGAATGGAAAAAATTGTGGTTTCTAATGCGTAACGAAGAAATCGCTTCGCATTGCTTTCAATACCTATGAAATTTTCTTGGAATGTTATTAATAAGCAAATGCAGAGCATATGAAAATATGTTAAAGTGTGTGGTTGAGCGGGGGAGTAACACTGAAACGGTTGCATTTATGCATCAAACTCGGCTCTTAGTTATAACTATAAAATGCCATTTACCTGCAAATGAACCCACTGAGCAATTTGAAAATGATTAACAAAACAATTAGGAAAAGCGAAAAGTGTTTGCAAACAAATTAATACAGGGTGTTAGACAAACGAATGACACGAAAATGGATATGAAATAACATAAATGAGAAAAACAAAAACGATTATCAGGTTTTTTTGTTTTTTTTTTTTTTTTGCTTATCAGGGAAAGAGTTTGCGTGAAAGCAAACCCTCGCCGGTACAGGGCCCTGTATTTTATCGTTTACTGCTTTGCTTAATATGAAAATTACCATAAAATGTAAAAGATATTTTCAAAACCGCATTATTTTCTCGCAAGCAAACAATAAGGAAGTTTACCATTCGACTCATATACTTTCATATACTCATCCGTCTATTTGTATAGATGTGCATACATGTGTGCGTAATAGTCGGTCGATTATAAAAGTATTCAATAATAGATTATTTGGCCTATTATGAGAGTAACCGCAAGAAAATGCATTAAAGGTGTGTAAGCGCAGCTGGTTGTTTGTGTATGCATTTTAAATAACTTGAGTGGCTTAGATGGTGGGTTGCAAATGTATATTGATTTCACATTTTTTTTTTTTTTCTTCTATTCTTACACAAATAAACCAAATAACTGTGCAGTCATTATTGAAGAATTGCAATAATTCTTCAAACTGGGGACTATGGATACGTATAAGACTCATACAACTTGGAATATATTAAGACGAATTGTGGATATCCACTTTTATGAATTTGTAACACCACTTGGCATAGGGTCAACTTTATGAGATCAAATCTGCGGAATTTTCAATCCTTCACAGCAGATAACTGAATAAAGTGAAATTTTAAATCTTTAATATTAGAAAAGCTATTATTTTTGAAGAAGTCTAATGGCACGGCAAAAGCTTAACATAACTGTTCGATGAAGCTTTCTCACGAATTGTCACCGACAAACGCGATCTCGCATAGTGATGATGGAACAACAATGCCAACTTTCAATGAGGGAGATATGAGAAGTAAAGATTTCGCCTTTCCTTTCTTAATTCATGGTCAACTGTGCTCGTTACATCTCACTTAACTTGTCGTAGACGATGTATAAAGTTTGTGCAGCTGAATGCGGCATACAGAACGACTTCACACCACGAGCATCTTTCATTATTTTAAACGACAGAAAATCATGTTCGTATGTTTGAAGGAATTCTTCATATGGAAAGAGATTAAAATTCTTAATAATATTTCTCGACGCAACTAGGTAACGAAAAATAAATGTGGAAGATTTGCTTGGGATGGGATTTTATAATAACAAAGTCGAAATTTACAATCGCAAATATATAAATTTGCTGTAATATCACATCACTCAATAAGTCTCTGGTCGCACCCTCTCTCCTTTTCACCCCTTGTTCCTTTTGCCTTTTAAATCTACAATAGCAGGGTCCCTAAAGCCAGTACTACCTAATTGGCAGAATGTCGAAAAATAGTCGACCAATAGTTTTGAAGTTAAAGTTGTTTTATTCACACTACCTTTTCGGCTACGTGACTGACTACATATTTGAGTCTGGAGTATAGTGGAAAAATTCTTTTTATTTTGCCCCAATAACGTCAAACAAGTCTCTGAATCATCAAAAAGTTTTGGCCAAAAATGAGCAAAGGTCGGCAACCACTTCGAATAAAACTTTCTCATGGTAAAACGTTCACGCAAAACGGTAAATATAATGCCTTCTGATATCCGATTAAGGTGTCACCTATCTCAAACACTTTCACTTTTCGGTTTTCCAAAACGATTTGGATGCGTTTTCATGTTTTCTGGAACAACCACCGATTTTGGGCGACCAGAGGATTCAACATCATCAATGCCCATATCACTTTGTTTGAAATTAACAAACCATCCATAAAATTACTTTTTCGAAAGGTAGGAGTCGCGAACAGGAACCATCAGAGAAATTTCCGCAATACCGCTGCTATATAGTCGCACAAAACCGCCTAGTCCAGACATTAGACTCCAATTCTTCAGGTTTACTTGCTAGTACATATAAGTTGTGGCAACTCATTGGGTAAATGGATTAATTATCACTACTAACTGTAACCAACTGCCAGCGAATTATTAATAAAAATATTTTTGAAGTTATTTTTATAATTAGTTCTCTAAAACTGCCGTAAACGAAGTCGATAAGATTAATAAGAACAAGGAAAGATAAATATCATCAATGACACGCGTCACATTTTTGCTCGTACGCGGTTTCTTTGAAAGAATTGTGTCTTATATAGACAACTATAGAACAAGATTTCATTGTATTCTTTTTATTCTTTGCAGATAGAATGGATTAGTAAAATTTAGTAAAATGAAGTGGAATTAGAATGATATCCTAACTAATATATGGTGCAAACGGTGTCTTTAAATTAACTTTTAAATGAACTTTTTTTAACTTTTAACCAACACTTTTGTTTTAGGAAATATTACAAAATAATTTATTAAATGTTTTGAAGCAGGAAAAAAGTGCGGCAATGATTTATGAAAGGGGGTTACTTTGTATCGCTATAGCGTTAAAGTTGTTGTTAATATTGCACAAATAAGGCCTGTCAACGATTGGGCTCTGTGCTGATTTGTCAGAATTGTTTGGCCTCTCTATCTCTATCTCTTTCTCTTTTTCCTGTTCCATTCTCCTCTTTTTGTTTTTTGGAATTTCAAGCACAAGACATACATTAACTCGCATGATTAAGTGAAAGAAAGACACACAACACCCACCAAATTAAATAAATCTTAATTTTTGCAAAGGGAAACATAAACACCCACTAACACCAACAGCACAACACAAGACACAACACTCTTATTTAAAGCCAAAAATGCATAACAGCAACACACAACGAACTTAATAAGAAATTCAATGAAACGTATGTCGTGCTTTTCAAATTAAAAGCCGCACACTTCTTTCGGCCCTAGATGCTTAAACATTTTATGTATCTTTATGCCCGGATTTTTCGTATGTTTTCGCTTTTTTGCTCCTCATTTTGTTTTCTTTTTTGCCCGTAACATTAAAATTTATTTAATTATTTTGCTTCGTAAATCATGTTGTTTCCTAAAAGTTTAATTTGTACTTCAACAAAAAAAAAAAAACAAGTATCGTGGCCCACCGTTAAATACCCTACTTCAATTTCCTACAGAAATCGGTTGAGTAAGTGGCACCATCCGAATCTTTTACCTTCGGCCAGAACACGTGTATGTAACAAAGTTTATCAAATTACTTCAAAAAATACAAGAAAGCGCGACCAGACGGACAGACAATTAAAAAAAAGTCCTAATTTTAAGTTGGGACCAGTTGGCCATTTTGTTATTATTATTATTAATTTAGTCTTCAAGCACTGACATCTACAACTATTTTCTTTATTAAAAACTGTACCGAAGTTGAGATTCGAACCCACGACCATTAAGTTGCTAGTCGAGATATTTTGCCGTCAGGCGGATGTGTGCCATTTTAGTTTTAGAGAAAAATTCTGAAACAATTCCTTGCCTGCAAACAAGTAACGAATACTGTAGTAGGCCATAGCTCGCCATTAAATACTATAAACCACACCACGGTTTTTTGTGGAACGACTCTTCAAAAAAAGACATTATGTAGTAGTAGTGGTCGAAAAAATGGTTCGTTTCGAACAATTTTCGATGGCATTCGTCCTTGGCCCAGAACACGTCAGTGTACCAAATGTTATCTAAGTATTTTAGAAATTGCTGTGATTCGGTATAATAAGAGGAGGGACTATCTCAAGTCCTCCTCAGCGCTTTATATATCCGCACAAATCTAATATGCCTTTGCATCACAAATTTTGTCGCGGGTATAAAGAAGAAAACAAAAATCTATATTTTTTCCCTTAAACGTTATTTTCAAAGAAATACAAAAAAAAAACTAAAAACTGAGACTAAAGTAGATTTCAATAAAAAAAAAAGCTTCATTAACGTATTTGGACGGGCAAAGAAATTGAAGCAAGATACGGGCACGAAAGTATACATAAATAGCAAGGCGTTTCTACACCCAATTGAATATGACATCTGTTATTACTTTGCATTGAGATAGACAGGAGAAGAACCAGCGGCAGCTTTCATGTTTGATTTATTATTAAATGCATGTTAGAGTAATCGATCAATGTATAAAATAGTAAAACAAAACTGCATACATCCAAAACTAAATTAGGACACAAAGATTATAATGAAACAAAAACACAAATTCCACAAAAAACATTTTAATGGTAACAATTATTATTATTATTATAATTTTAGACTAACGAAATAAATTCGTAGACTAAAAGAAAAGCACTTTGAGCGCAGGCTATCGGCTCTGATTTATAAAAGTACATTAGATATTGAGCGTAAAAGTTTTAACAAAGTAACATATTGTGTTGACATTCTGTCCTGTAGTTGACTGTAGATTGTCCATAGGATTAGTCGCTCCAAATGCGATACTTCTAGCCAAGGAAATGTTAAGCCAGTCGCAGAGAATGTGCTTTATAGTGAGAATTTGTCCACAATTGCAGATTGGGGAGGAAGACTTGTTTAAGATCCATTGGTGAGGTGCAATTGTATGGCCAAGGCGAATTCTCGAAAATGTTTGGATTTTCATTTTCTCAACATTTGTTGGATATAAAGGAGTGTTAATGGAAGATCAGTGCTGAGCTGCCTATGTACAAAAGATTCTAACCGTTACTTTCCAGTACTTGGGTTTCTTCAGTATTTAGCTTCCTGCAGACATAATTTGGAGTGCCTTCTTTCTTGTGCATAGACAGCGAAATGTCAAAAGAGTAGTCTTTCAAAATCCATGGAGGCTTAACACCCAAAATGGCGGAAAATTTTTAAAGTTATGTTCAATTCCTTTGCGACGTACCGACAATAGTCAATTGCGGATGGTGACTTTCGGATCTTCTTGGCAATAATAATCTTTCTCACATCTTCACCAACAATCGATTCGTTTGAATTAAGAAGTTTGGGGACCATTTTAGCTTTTAACTCATAAAGTCTATTTTCTAAAGATGGGAGACCAGTTTCAATTATAATATTGTTGATGAACGTCGTCCGAATATCATAGCAACTTGCTCTAAAGGTTTGGTGATAGATCGGTTTAAGGATGTTGATAATAGATTTACAGCTATTGCCATAAATTATCAAAGCGTAGTCAGTCTTGTTTAAAACAAACAAACAAACATTTTGGTAAGATAAGCAATAGTGTTAATGTGGGCATAGCTTTTCCAAACAACGTATCGTATGACGTTAATGTTCCTTGTTAAAATAGAATAACGTCCCTTGTTAAAATGGAGTTTTTTAATCGAAGATAGGGTGTTTTCCAACGATATTCGTTGGAAAACGTGAGCCCGAAAATATGGAGCGTCTGCACATTTTGTACCGACAAGGCATTAATATGCATCACTCGATTTCCTGCATCACATATCTGCTTTCAACAAATGTGCACTTTTCTTGATTTTTGTATAGAAAATTTAGCGCCTGAATCTTATTAAATAAAGAAAAAGGGCGCGACAACAACAGCAAAAATAATCAGACAAGACGCAATGAGGTGACCCGACTTTGACAAACCCTCGGACTCTCGGGTATTGTAAGAAACACGTCGAAGAATGCGAAATATATTTTCAAATTGCATTAAGTTTGCTAAAGATGCGTTGATTTAAAAAGCCACTTGTGCTCATCTATCTGCCTGCGGACGTTAATTTTTGTACTCATCAGCGAATGTCTGCAATAATCTTTAGTTGGAATTTTGAACAAAATGTTGGACCATCTTGTCATTTAATTGTCTTTGGAAATACCGTATCTTCCCCTACAACACGAGGATTCGTTTCGTTTTATGCGAATTCCTGTTGTACGAATCACTCAAATGCAAATACACGGGCTTTTCCTATTTTCCTTAATAAGCAGACACTACATGCCCGTTGAATAATAAATTTTTTTTTTCGTTTAAAGAGAGAAAGAGAAATGTGTAAAACTTGGTTAAAACTTTTTGTGTCTCGTTCTTTTATCGAGTCATAGGAACCTAATTTAACGTGTTATAATGCAGAGGTCACTATCTTTCCTGTTATATGAATCCATCTGTGTTACATGAATGCTTGTTATAGACCCGTCTGCTATATGAACGCGTTTGGTTTTTTAACCTATGTGGTCTAAGAAACTATAGGCTCTTTAGGAATTTCTTTTAGGTAATGCAAAAATTTAGGGAAATGTAGGTAACTCCATTCCGTTCGCTGATGGGTATAAAAAAGCAATTTTAAAATTACAAAGGAAGAAGTGTTTGGAAGAGGCTTGTAGATCCGATATTTTCATCAGATCTGCATAAGCGAAAATCTTTATTATAATAAAGAAAACTAAAACTTACGGCGTACAGTAGTTTCGGCACTAATATTTTTGCAGTCTTGCACTTTGCTTAGCCTTTTAGGGAAGCTGACGTTTCCGCTGGGTCAGGTTTAAAGAAGATTCTTGCAAAAAATTATTGTGTAAAAATAGGCAAGTCACAGGGTCCAGATAGAAAAAAGCACATCTGCATGCTTTATGAAATCTCTAATGTGCATCTGGAAGTTTCACAAACACAAGGACTAAATGTTTACCATCTTTGGTGGTTGGTGGGTGTAAAATACTGCAACAAATCAAATTCATATGCGAAACATGTAGTAAACGTGGTCGTTCCAGAGGAAAATGAAGAGAAAATCAAAAAAATGACAAAAGAATTTTAATTTTTATTTATCCCAATGTTAATTTTATTTACAAGAACAAGAAACAAAAAGCATGTTTTTCTATACAAACATGCGTTCGCAATTCTACGCAGGAATTGAATAATGAATCTGACGAAAAATCGATAGAAATACAAAGGCATGGGCCTCTTTATATATACACATGTGCATGCACAAAATATAGACATAAAATTCTATAGGTATTTGTAACGACACATAGAAATGCATTTTTTTGCTTTTCTCTTTTTCTTCTTTCTTGTGTGTACTTGTTTGTAATCATAAGCAAAAGCATAACACGGCCAGACAACACAATAATGCAATTTTGTGTTTCAAATAAATATTCGTGAGTGAAGA
The DNA here is from genome assembly GCA_001077435.1 of Glossina morsitans morsitans. NCBI lineage: Eukaryota > Metazoa > Arthropoda > Insecta > Diptera > Glossinidae > Glossina > Glossina morsitans. Next base: position 17,209 of record CCAG010022279.1, read on the forward strand.
AACAAGAAGTAAAGGAAGAAGAAGAAAAACGACAAACTACAACAACCACAATATAAGACAATAAAGACGGTAAAGGCTAGACGAAAAAAAAATTGTTTTTCCTTTTTTTTGGAGAGGGTTGTTTTTTCCTTTTGCTTTTCCTCCTTCTGGTTCCCTGGGTAATAAAAGGATGAATGATATTTTACGTTGAACACGCAACCTAGGCAGTGAGCAGAAGTACCAAAAACATGGTATACGTATGTTATACACAAAGCGATTTCGGCTGTGCGCAGGCAATCAGCAAAAAACACAAACACACACAAACAAAACGGGCAGACAGGCTTATAACGAACGTAATATAAAATTCCAATTTGCGTTTATTAAGAGAATCAAAATCATTTGCACCAAAAGTAGAAATAAGAAAATTTCACCCCGACACAAAAGTACCAAGTCAAGGTCGATTCAATAGTACCCTAAATTAAAGCATTTTCATAGCAAATAGAAGCAAATAAGAGCTTGCCAAAGCAAGCTACAGAAAGCCCCAGTTTCATTCCATTTTGTGTTCAATTTGGTTTACAGACATTCTACAGATCGGTATTAGCATATGTCACCGTATCTCTTGTAAGCCAAATTGAATACCACGAAGATTATTCAATCCGAAAGGGCTCATTTACACTTAGACATCAAAATGGATAGAAAGATACAAAAAAAAAAAAAGGAGAAGAAAACTAAAGGCATCTATCTGCCTTGCTTAGCTTAAGAGATTTGAAAATTTTCATATAAAGCGAGTTTCTTCTTCACCACTAATATGAAAGGACATAATAAAGAAAATACGTTCTTCACATGTAGGTATGGAAGTGTGTGGCTAAAGAAAATATACCGTATATTCTCTCTTCAGACATGACTGTCGTTGCTCTTGTTGTTGTTGTTTTTGTTTTTGCCTTTAATGCTTTCAATACTTCTTTCAATATTTTTCCGTTTTCTCCCTTTTTTTCTTCCTATTTAGGAAAATGCGTAGCATGTTAAAATAGATGCATTCAAGTAAGAAATAATTGATTGTGTCTGTCGGTATGGAAGAACAAGTAAGGAAGGCATTTATGTCTTTTACATTTATCTACCATTACTAGTTGTTTCACTTTAACGCCTTTTGTTCCTCTTGGTGTCCTTCGAAAACCGTATTTATGTAATAGAAAAACTTATAGCCCTAAATTAAATCCATACATGTATGCATTTTTGCTGTTGTTGTAATTTGCGGATTATTAGTTAGGAAAACAATTTGGTCATTTAATATTGCTTTGCGCCCGTCTCGATTTCACCGTCACTGCCACCACCATCGCCATTATTATCGCTTTTACTAATATTATCCACCCCTTAAGAATAGTAAAACTATTAATAAATGTGTTCGGCCTTTTGCATCGTTTCTTCTCGTTAGCCTGAATCAAATATAATTTAGCACTTCATTCATTAAATGCATGCTTCGCTTCTTTATTTATTTTTCTACTTTAAAGAGAAGGTGCAGAGCACCTATTGCTGTCATCGTCTATAATTTTATTTCGAAGGCGGTAGAACGTGAATAAGTAGTTTTATGAATGGGAAATTTCAAGGAAACTTGTTAAGGATTTTCGTCTAACAATCAAGAAAAAAATTTTTGTATTATAAAAAAACAAGAACAAATAAAGTCAGTTGAAAAGATTTACTATCATCCAACGTTCATTGGAAATGTCTATTGCTTTCTTTTATTCAGCAACGAAGATTGCCATTATCTTTATTTTATCCAAACGTTTACGATACACATAACAGTGCTTATTCCTGATCCAGGCATGTCTGTCCATCCGTCTGTGTAATTGTCTATGGCAGTCGTTCGCTTGCCTGCAAAATTCAAGCAATCGACTTCAAATTGGCCCAAAATATGGCGAGTTCTCGTGCTAAGGCTGGTGTTAAAAATGGAAAAAATCGGTCAAAGCTCATGCCGTCCCTCCAGTGCAATCTTGGAACACATATGCATGGCGTCGAAAAAAAATGTTGTGCTTTGCTGATGACTCATAATCAATGAAAGATAAAACGATAAAAATGTCCGCGTATGTTTCATTATGGATCCTACAAAGCCTGCACAAAGATGACCCACCCCCATCTAATATTACAGAGTATCGAAATTTTTTTCTTCAATGTTTTAAAGGTAATAAATTTAAAAGATTCTGTTATAGCCGTACATTATGTTTTTAAACAAGAAGCAAGAAGCGATTTAGGTTAGAGGAGTGTATGCTTTTTTTCATTCAGGGGATATCAACATATACATATATAGCATAACCTTTATATTTTGGAGTTTGTGAAAAAGATAGACATCATAGGTATTTTCAAAAAAAATACTACTACTTACTATTACTTTTCATATTACTTTCAAAAAATCAGGAAAAACGGCTCCTGATCATCAGCTTGCCTTAGTTTCTTAAAAATTACATTTTTTTTTTTAATTTCGCAAATCTTTTTCAAATTACGTAAGGAATGTCCATTATACGTATAAGGTCAAAATGGTTACGAAGGACAACAGCTGGTGAAGATGGTTGGGCTATGAAAATAACAGTTAAATATCCGGTAGACGTTGAAATGGTTTCATTTTTTGAACATTTTCCCGAGCTTTTTTGGGAAACAAAAACGAAGATTTTCTTTAAATTGTTTCTTGGCCAGGAAGCCTAGGGTTTATTATGGAAAGAATAATTTGTAGATGGATAAATTCGAGTTGAAAAGTGTCGTTTAAACTAACTTTTTCTTATAAAAATTTCTTTACGTCTCTATCTCACAGCTGCGGACGTGATCGTTATGAAGCTCAGATAAACGAAATGACGGCAGAAAGCAATTAAAGGCCACTAGACTTCACTAAGGGCCAGCATTTTTTCTAATTACTTTTTATTTGCTATATAAGTTGAAAGAAAAGCGACTGAATTTCAAGCGATGACTAACAAAACTTTTCCAAAACTTGCTAGCTGGCGTAAGCGTAATACGTCACAGCATGTTTCTAAACAAGCACTTTATCTTTTCCGAGTATCCTTTTGGTGCTCAAATAAATTCTAATCGTTTTATTAAATCTTGAAAGAAATTCGAAACCGAGGAGATGCGAAAAAAACCTTTTCCGGATAAGCGTAGTAGCGCGAAAACTGCAAATGTTTTTTCTGTAAAGTGACGAACATGTACGACAATGGCATCGAAATTATTAAGTCAATAAGATGCACTTGCGCAATCAGGGATCGTCGAATAACGAATAAAGCCTTAACCCCAACTAATCCAAATGTATATGCAGATCAAAGCGGAAACGCGTATCCCTCTTTGAAATGAGATTACTAACGGATAACGATTTTATTGAACAAAGTGCCCACGGCACTCAACAAGTTTGGCGTATAATTCATCAATAACCTCGAATAGTGAAATAATATGTTTAAGTTTTATTGGAAGAACTCTACTACATATTTCGAATATTATCCCGAAATTCACCACGGAAATCACAACATTTGCAAAATTCGAATCACTTTTGTTAAAACGTCTGTGGATGCCAATGCCAGTGAACGATTGGGAATCTTTTTGTTTATTCGACTAAACGAAAAGTAAACAAGTAAAAGTCGCCTACAACAAGGTCATTCGGTCGATTTGAAAAGTAGCGTAGTACAGAAAATTAGCTAAGCACAGTGTCCGCGACTATAAACGAAGCGAACTGTAACCTAATCAAAATATATTTAAGTCTTTTGTGTGGGATATAGCATTGTATTTGATATCTCGGCGTAACTGCGACAGTCAAAGAGCGATCAGAATACAAACGCAAAGATAAATACTAAACGAATTGTCGGAGTAATATGTTAAGCAAAACCTGAGAGTTTTACTATTCACACGTAGCAACCACGTTTTGAATTTATCAGCTATTCGATTATGTTTCCATGTCCTACGAGAATCTAATAAATAGGATGAAAGGACTTTGCAATGCTTCTAACAGCTTTCTGTATTAATTTGAGACTTGAATAAACATGAAGTGGAATTAATTTTTGCGTTTAATTAGGACGTAAATGAGAAATCTTCCTACAAATGTTTAAGAAAGAAATTTCTTTGATTTTCCTTTAATTTCTTTAACAAATCTCTTATTCAATAAAATATGAGAACGTCAGCACTGTTTCTATAAATAAGTCTCTCCTTTCTCTTTCCATCGACTATTTCAATAACCATTAAGTTGTGTTTATTATATCTTTTCACTATTCTTTTGTGTATGTTATTGGTTTTCAGCTTTTTTTTTTTCTTTCTATGTGTTCTCTGCTTCAGGGCATTATTAGTTCTAATCGTAAACGAACACAAATTAACTATTTGCGTTTTCTTTGCTCATAAGTGTTAGCTGTAAAAAGTTTTGTTTGTTGTGAAATGCTTATCACCGTCTAAGGCGATTATTTCCTTTAATTTTATGTCCGTGTAATAAAATTTTATTTCCTTAACGTTGTTTTATATACGCTCTTGAGAGAAAATACCCTCCTACAAGTATAAAGTTTTGCTAAGAAATTCTTAGTAATCGCGCACGCCACTTCTAAAGTGTTCCACAATGTAATCAAGTTAAAAGCAAGAAAATGACTTTTAATTTAGGCAATGCTTTCTTTCAACTATCGCCGCCAGACATAGTAAAAAGTGACTAGAAACAACAATCATAGACATTCGCGATTATATGCGTAAAATAGTATGAAACGTTCGAATTTCATAAATTGGACACAACAGGAAATAAGTGAAATAGAAAAACAAGGTGCAATTTTTCATTAAAAGATTTATCAAATGAAGTTGTGGGATCTTACCAAGTGATGATGTAGTATCTGATCAAGTGAAAATGCGGAATCTTACCAAGTGAAGGGGTAGGATCTTATCAGGTAAAGTTTTGGATCTTTTCAAGTGAAGATGGAAGATCTTTCCATTAAGCAATTCTGCGAACTCAGTTTCATTCTTTCCTACCCTTCGCGGGATTTTAGAATTCTCTCAATTCCTCTTAAAAACATCCAATTAAAGTGCGTCCCTGTCTTGTTGGCTTGATTTCGTAGGGAAAATAAAGTTTATGAACTTTGCCCGAAAGGATCGCGTTTATATTTACACCTATATATCGTATAAAGCTTCGAGTTTCTAGCTTAACAAAGTGCCTCGAATTTACTTGCTAAGGAAACTAATAACTAATATATGACTTTCAGGTTAAGATATAAATAGTCTTTGGGATGGACACTGTATTTATACACTCTGAAGAAATGGTGGGCATGACTTAAACAGTTACGATGAAAACACGTCAGATCCACACATCGGAGGTGTTTAAAACTAATTTCTGAACTTTTGAGTCGCGTTCTAAGAAAGCAAAAATTTACAAAATGGTTCCACTCAATTGCTTTTATGATCTTTTTCTCTGAACTTCTAATTAAAGATTTAGCTTCTCACTTCGCTAGATTGTGAGTTGTATGTAATGAAATGTAAAACCAGCCATATGACCGGTCACTTAGGCAATATCCTCTACAGATGCAGGTGCAATGGTGCTTAGGAAATAGTATAGGTAGAGATGAAAGGAGGAAGGAGGGAATAATATAGATATAGGAGTTACGAACTTTCCTTGATTGAAATACGTGCATATAAAAAGGAAAAAAAGTCCATAAAAATTTTGGAAATTTTTAACTGAGCAGTATAGCTGCTTACACCTTTCTTAACTATTTGTATTTTACAAGAGTTAAATCAAGCAGCAATGGCTTTTAACAAATCACTGGGTCGCTTTAAGCAAATCAAAACTCTACTGCCATAAGAGTGCTTCTTAACAGTTTTTAACTAGACAGCGTTTCTGCTTACACTTCTGCTTACTTCCTCACATTTTTCAAGAGCTAAATCAAACAGTAGTAGCTTTTAATAAATCACACAATCACAGCTCATAAATCACAAACAGCTTTCCTCCTATTTTGTTTACTTGTGTGTTCGCAAACATAAGAAACAAACGAAAGTTTTCCTTTAAAGACACAAATTCCATTCTACGGTAAGAACTTAATAATCTTCTAAGAGTTTATCCACCACGAGGATGATATTCATCTAAAGAGAACAAATCAGTTGACAAAAACGTGAAACAACATTAGTCATCTGCCCGGTTCCCTGACGTATTCTCTTATTTGAATAAATTCAGATCGTTGGAGTTTGCAACAAGAGAAAACTTGAACTTAAACTCATAAATAATCAATAAACAAATTCAATCCAATAAAACATTTGCACTATGATCGTAAATTTACATTTTTAAGAATCATAAATTTTTTTATCCAAATAACAGATTCTGTCTCATGAAGGATTCCTTTTCGAATCTCTATTGAAAATTATGTTTGCATATGTTTGTTTGCCACTAACAAAATGAAAATAAAACGTTTTAATTGTTTAACATGAAAATATCATGTTTCCAATCACCATCAACAACATAGCCTTGCATGCGTATCTGAATTATTTACGATTGTTTTTATGAACTTTACATGTACATAACATGTCAGCTTTTATAGGAAAAACATTCAAAAATGAAAACAAAAATGAAATTAAAAACAAAATCTTTTGTTTTTTTTTTTTTTTTTTTGTATATGAAATCTGAGGCACTTATAAGAAGAGCAGCTCGACTGACTTGTTTAATTTTGACAAAAAAAGTCAAGTGTATTCGTATATATTTTATAAATCTACTTGAAAAGAATGATTTTTCATAACTGTGCTTGGATTTTTTCATTTCTAATTTAGCTCTTGTTTTAATACTGCCGCATGTTCTTATGTAGAGTTCTTGACTTTTTGGGTTTTCAATGATCGCTTAAAATGCTAGCAGTATTTTTATACCTGCAGCTTAAGTCCCAACTACATTGAGTGAACCTAGAATCCGCCATTGAGCACTATAATGGATTTGTCTCACCGTTCGCCGAATCCGGATATACGATCTATTGTTTTTCTTTATTCAATCAATTCAGTATGTGAACGTGTATACTGTTGGTTGATGATCACAGGTCCATTTTGAGAAGAGTGAGACCACCTCTTAAAAAACCCGTAATAGACTATGGGCTACAACTTATTTAATGACTAACGCCTTATGCAAACATTAACCGTAACACAACACGATTCCAAGGACAGAAAGAGAATCTGATCAAACAGATAATAGGAAGACATCGGCTGCTTACAAAGTCATATTAGATATTGATCTAAAAGCTTATTTGTATCTCGCTTAGCTTCTTAAAAGATAAGACTCGTCGAATTCAAGACCTATTTCGAATCTTACAGTATTTAAATATCTTTCTCTTGCAGCCTGTCGTCCTTATTAGTATCGCAAGCTACAACTTGATAATGAAATATTTTGACCAGAATCCTCATTAGTTTAGTATTCAAAATACTAACATAATTTAATCCTAAAATTTTCTTCTTCTCGGGACTAAACTAACAGCACCATGTAAAGCGAATGAATGTAATATTTTTTTTGGTGTTTCTCGGATTTTGCTGCCTTATTATTGGAAGAAGTAAATACGTTCGAAGAACAAGATAATTACAAAATCCATCCCGATAAACTCTCCTCTCCTCGTCGTTTCCCGACTACCAAAACTAGGTTCGCAAATAAGAAGCGCTACTATCAAAAATCGACATAACCAGGTCCAATTCCCACTGCGATAGACCATATTTTAGTTGCAGTTAGAGTTCGGGCATAGCAGTGCCCGAAAAATCGGTAAAAACATAATATCTACCAATTGCGTATACCTCTCATACCGTATCTCTCTCTCCCTACTTCTTTCTCCATAACCGTCACCGTCAGTGACATCTCCGCTACCACGCGTCATTAGAAGCAAAAAAATAAAGCTGAATGAAGCATACTCTGAATAGCGTCGAAGTTTTGGAATATTGAAAATATCACTAAAACAACTGATGATGAAATTGATTTTAGCCAACGCACCTTTTTGCACGGTGTAGTCTTTTTTGTCGCAAAGATTGCTCCAAAAATATATTTTAGATGTTGCGTCCTTTTCCTCAGTATTATCTAGATGCTGGAATGCTTTGGTCTAATCTTTTTGATTACATTTCCATTAACCTAATCGTTCTGCAGATACCATTAGTCTGTTACCCTATGGCAGCAACTAATTTACAACTGAAAGTCATATATTACTCATGTCATATGTTATATTAGAAATGATTGTCATAACGTCTATTGCTTCATGTATTACTTCATATAGATTATGTACAATGTATATAAACAACTCGCATGTGTTAAAAATTTTAATGAAAATATTTTACGCCACATGACCCACAATGAATATACGACTAAAACTCCTCTCAAGCCAGATATAATTTTCTTACTTATTTTCTTCTTGTTTCTTTGCTTTTCTTTCTTTCAAAAACTTTTTGACCGTTTAATTAGTAATTACGTGTATTACAAGGCAAAACGTGAATGTGTGGGTTCATTTGATGTATTGTATAATCGCTTGGAAGTATGTAGTATGTGGTACGTAGATAATTGCAGGTAATTGACTATGACAGAGCTCATAATAGTCTGTGGTTAAGATTTTAAAAAAATAGAAATTATTTTAAGAAATACAACAACATAAAACACATAAATGAAGTTGTTAAACTTTTTGCTGGGTTTTGCTGGTTTAGTAAGAGAGGCAAAGGAAAGATAATTATAGTTTAGCTTGAAGTGAAATTTCTAGTTAGAGAGTTGTTGACGTTCGACGGGAAAATTTTCCTTACCTTTAATGAGCAAAATTGCTATACATTATTAAAGAATAAAAAATAGCGATCAGTAATTACCGGTACTGACCATCAATTATTCCCTGTCCTTCAAGAAGTCCATGTCAAACTGAGCAAGTATCCGTCACTTGACGTTCGGGATACTACATGTAGTTTCAATTATTCGCTTCTTGAGCTACCGTGATCTGGTTAGTGGAGCCATTTTTCTTATTTCCAAATACTCAGGTCTACATTGGTCTTTGATCGGAACATATGAAGTTCAAAGTCTCTACATTAGTTTAGAAGGTACTTCGCGGATTCTATTCCTTCGATAACCAAACTTTTACAGGCAGCGATGATATTAAGCCAGGCTTGTGTTTACACCGAAAAACATTAAAAAAACCTGAAGATTGTGACCGACAATTCAAGTTTGTTTGTCAAGTCAAGTTTGTTTTTTTATTTCTTCTCGATTTTTGTCCTCGATCGAAAAGTGAATTCGCAAGAGATCGCTGTTATCCTAAAGATATCTAATTCAGTTAACTTATTTACTAGTTTACATGAAAATATTGGCAGGAGAGAGCTCCTTTCCTTATTAGGAGGTTTGGACCAAATGATATCATTATTACGGAAACTGAAGCGTGTTTTCATAGTCTTATACACGCACTTTTACAAAAAACAGTATCGTTATCGAGACTACGTTATGAAGTAGCATCCAATTCTGCAAAAAGGTATTCATTTCTTACTCAGTCCTTGGAATTGTTTTCCGATGTATATAGACATTGTCTATTCTCAAGTGGAAAAAATTGATCCATTAAATTACAAATGGATGCAAGAGCGAACCTTTGTGCATAATTTCCTTCGAACTTGTTATCTTGCTATCAAATTCTTAAGCAAAGTGTTGAACTGCGATTAATGGATCTTTCGAAAAATTTGAATTTATTTTATAATTGCTGCACAACAATAAACAAACGACGAATAAATTAAGGGGCCGGTTTCAATGCTTCTTGGATTAGTTAATTTTCTCGAACTAAACCCACAATATATACGAATATAGGGACTGAAGTGAAGCGCCACGTCGCCTTCTGCTTCAAGTCTTTGCCATAAACAAACTAAAATGTTTCTGAAAGTTTTCACACCTTACAACCTTACAAGGGCATATCATGTTTGTGCGGATGTAAGCAACATCCAGAAGAACCTCAGATAGACCTACCTTTTGTTATACCGATCGACTGAGACTCACTTTCTGAATTGATTTGATCTCGTCCATCTGTCTGTCCGTCTGTCCCTTTATCCGTCTTGCCTTCGTGTGTTCAGCGTACAGCCTGCAATTTCTCGGGATATTTTGGTGAAATTTGTTACACCGACATCGATTGGCTCATGAAAGAACGCTATTGACAATGGTTTGGATAGGACCACTGTTCCGACCGCTTACCTTATAACGACTTATTTCGAAAAGTAATTGTATGAATAACTCTATTAAGCAAAGTGCTCTTCGGTATTACCGGTGGGCCCTTTATAATGCTTTTGTTTGTTTCTATTTTGAAGAAGTAGTTCTTGTAATCGATGAATGGTTTTCATGAAAATGTTTTCAATGTTTAAGTACGAAGTCTGTGAAGACGTCAAGCGTTTCTTGTGGTCAATTTCTTATCTCTGCACTCTACGAATGCCAAATATGAGGTCATACAATACGGCAGCCAACAAGGAAGATAACCCTTCCCGCCGGTCATCTTGCATTTCACTTATCAAGGCTTTGAAGAACAATTTCTTAATCGATAAATAAGAAAAATAAATGTCGTACAAACCTCGTGTATCCTTTTGGGCGGCGACTTTTTTTTTACTCTAATTCTTAAAGTTAATATGTTTTTCCTTTATCATCCGTTTTAAACTAATTGCTTTTCTGACATTTTTTTTATTTTTTTTTATATTAAATGCAATGAACACAAAATTTAAAATTTTTCCACTTGAACTTCGATTCAATTTTTTTATTTTCTTTTTTCTTACACAATTTTCAAAATACTCTCATTCAGTACACAGTGTCTGCATGTGTACGTAGGTGCGTAAATGTATAATTTTCTTTTTCTTCTTTACTCAAAGACGATAACCCATTCAAGCCTTGAGTATTACAATAGCACACACACTAACTCTAATCATAAGCATTTTACTTGAACATTAATATTTATCTGTAAATATTTTTAATGCAAAACTTTATGCGTGCGTTTGCCTGTGCATGTGTATGTAGTGCACGTATACTAATATACAAATTTTTGGTTATATATGTTTCTTTTCCTTTAAAGAGAAACGTTTATTTTTAGGATCAGATCTATGTTCCTTTGCTGTCAGGCATATACCTTACGATAAGTGCGTACCGGTGCACATATATACTCGTTTATATATTTCTTTATATATCTCTGTGCGCTTTGTGTGTTGTTATATATGTAGAAATATATATATATATATATTTCATACAATTTGCAGACAAGCGAGCGTCCCGTTAATAGACTTAGGCTCTTAATGGCGGTTTTCTATTTTCTTTGGGGGTTGTTTTCAAATTTATTTTGAATAATATTTTTTTTTTTTTTTTGTTATAAACAAAAAAAAAATTTTTTTCGCAAATCTTTTTTCTCTCTTATATTTGAATAATTTTAAATTTTATTTCAATTAATATTTTTTTTAAAATTATTTTCATTTCATCACACTAGACTTGATCTACACATTTCTCTCTTCACTACATCTGTATAAACATATCGCGAACAATTCAAGCGCTTACACCAACCGTTCCCGGGCAGTAACTGAAACAAACTGTTTGCCAAGAGTGCCTCATTGATGAGATATGAAAAGTACATTGAAATGTTTAATGCAGCGAATTCCATAAACATGTACATATGTCTATAGATGAATTCGCTTACAGGTTGGGGTGCATTGCCTTCCATGCTGTCTCTGCTTATGTGTGGAAGTACTCTTGCCTTACACCAGAGAGCGAGAGAGAGAGGAAGAGAGAGAGAAAAAGAGAGAGTGAGCCAGTGCGTTGGTGTGCGTATATATGATAAAAGCGAGATAAATGGTTACTTGTGCAAGAAGTATCTTAAAGATACTTTTTCATAACAAAAACAATAACTTTCTCAAAGAGAAACAGAATCCCATCAACTGCTAGAATTTCTTGTACAACATTACAGCTGATTATTGTTTTGAATTATTTACTGAAGATACTTGAAAGTGTGAGAGCAAATCCCAAATGCATCATATATTTGGCTACGAAAAAAAAAAAACGCTGATATTATTATCTCCCTTTCGTTCGTTCTAGCCTGATTTTACATCGGCTTGATTTTGTATGCAACATAATGCGACTAAAAGATGTAAGTGACGTTTTTCTGTCGCTTGTTTAAACTCTTATGAAAGAACTTTTAAGCAAGAACTTCAAAATAATCCTTGCCCACTAGTCAGTTTTCAACAAGAGAAAAGGTTTTCCTATCATTACCTTACCCCATTCCTGGTTCACATTAAAAAATGTTGTAGTGATACAATTTGTACAAACGGGAAATTTTCCAAAGCAAGACTTCTTTTGAACATATTCTTTAGAGAGAGCATGCGGTTTGAAACGTTGCCTTCTTTCAATTTCCTTCTTACGTTTAATTTTGCCAATTGCCGCCAAAAACAAGCGATCGGCATGAGGTAATAACTTTCGCCACTCAAGTCCATATCTATATTTTTCCTAACTCACCATTATCGCTCTAAATCAAGATATTGACTTCCGTACTTAGGACATAATTCGCCAAATTCGGTACATTAATTGTTAAAGACGAAGCAATCACTGAGAATGATCGGCTTAGTATGCAATTCAACTTAATTTTTTGGGCATGCGACTTGGTATCGTTACACAAAACATGTTGGTAGCATAGATACCTTGGTATCGACAACGGTTCTTAAGTGCCAAACTTAGATCAACAACAATACTCTCCGATCTTGTCACAATGCTCTCTTCGTATGCATATCCGTGTTTTTTTAGTTTGAGAGCCTCGCTGGTAGTGAAGCCTTGTTTCGTTCAATGTCTAGTTTCTCCCTTACCCGGAGAGTAATGAAGCTGCTGCTGAAAAAAAATACTGTCATATAATTCGAGGAATTTATCAAGGTTGGACGTGATAAAAGGCTAGAAGACGTAACCTTGTAAAAACCATCAGTCAACGGTACTAAAATATTGTGTATGCCGTCGTTGTTTGGCGATTGAGATTTTTTCAAGCATAATTTCGCTGACTCCTAGTGTAAATAAGAAGGAAAACCTATTTGACTTCGCCCGAACCCGTCATTTGTGAACAATTCTAAGTTCGTTCCTTTTTTTTCGTAAAATTGGGGGATTATTCTAAAAAAATGACAAAAAAGTTGGGCACTACTTCTGCCGTTTTTAAAAAGAACATGAATATGAATAACTGATCTTTGGGAGCCAAAAAGGAGCCTGCAGGAGTGTATCATCAGAGGAACCAAAGAAAAGTTTAAACACACAATAAGTCGTATTTTGCAACCCGTGATAATCGGAAAGGGTTGATAAGGGTCAGTTGATAAAAACGAGGAAAGTAGCATATTTCAGTTTAGAGCTGCAAACAATACCTGAGGAAACACTATTCACGACTTGTAAAGATGTAGCAGAACAATCTTTCGAACTAATTTGGAAGAGCAAAGTCTACGGCAAATGGGGTTTTGTGACATAAAACTTACAGCTCAAAACTTCAAGAAACTATGTAGTGCACCCCCTCTAACTTACTCCAACCCTCCCGCTCTATAACTCTTCCTGATCACCACAGTACCCGCACGTACAGGGCACAACGCCTGGGTGGCTGGTCGTAAAAAAAAAAAGGAAAAAACACAGTTAAGTACAACTCACACATACGAGTTTCAAATAAAAGAGTCGGAGTTTTATTGAGCACTTTACAATACTAGTTATCTTCTCCCTTAAAAGAAGAACGGAATCGTATTCATACATCCAGCAGTTGTTTGCAACATAAAATGGAAATCGGAATACCGATCGCACATCGTATACATCTCTAATTACGTATAAATTAGCGGTGGCAACACCTTCTAGTTAATGGGAGCAACTCGAAGCCACACTTGCGTACTCCACCACATTTAACACGTGACTTTTGGCAATTTTGGACGATGCAGCTAATTTACAAACTTGTCAGATAGAGTTAATTACGAAGAACTTTAACGCCAAATTTAAACTTTTAAATCAAGAGCTCTACGGTTCTGTGGCCATAGTTCGATTAAACGGTGTTTTTTTTTAGTGAAAAACGAAGACATTTCGATTATAAAACAAATTTTTTTTGTTCTACTAAGGGTAATTTTGTCATAATATTAAGGTAAAAGTAATCGACCACAAACAGCTAAATAGCGTCCCTTCAATACCGGAACGTAGTAAGAAGAAAAATTACTTTTCTTGCAAAATTTACTGTTAGTCACCAAGACAGTCCCCTTTAAGATTGATGCCAACAGATCAACGTTTCTTGAACTTCTTTGTAGAACGATCTTTCTAAGTATTCAACATACACCCAGTGCGCAGGGGGGATAATGCTAACATTTTCTTCAAATCTTTGCTCTGGTGCATGGTTTTTCAGGCTTTCAAACCCATAACAAGCGCCAGAGGCCGGACGGATGGGAAAGCACGAGAATGAATTTGTAAACATGCCAGCTTGTCATTGCGGTCATTGACTCTTGAAACGATGTGCGAATGTTGCTGCAAGTAAAAGCAGTACATATTTGGAAAACGAACCACTCACTTTATGGAAAATCCTGCACAGACCGCGTTTTTTTAATACCTTCAGGATGTCAGTTGACGTTTGCTTTGAATGCTCTTTTTAGGTTTCCTGCTGTAAGCACATCCTTTAGGCATCCGTTTCGTTCAACATCATTAGTGTCGTAGCAGTTTTAGAAATATTTGTTTCCCATCAAAAATTATGTTTAACGAACACACGAAATTCGGATTTTTCATTTTGTCGAAAATAACAAACACCATTGCAACTATGTAGCTCGTAAACGAATGATCGAAATGACATGAAATTTAAACAGACATCGTTTAAAAGGTAGTCTTTTCCATATTTAGGAAGGGATTTCTTTATAAAAGACTATGTTTATATGTTAGTCCCGGAAAATAGCGATCGATGAAGAGAAGATCGGACAACCGGCAGGTCTAAAGAGCTGCCGCCATCTCAGCTTTATGTGCATACATTGTTTGTAAGATTTTTCGCCGATCATTCCTATACAAAACGACCTGAAGTGTAGCTTACAATAAGGATCATCCACTAGCAAGCACATCTGCTGAATATCTAATATATCTTACGGCCGCCTTAGGTTAACTATAGGTTTTTTATTTATTTAAGTCCTAAATTTTATAACGATTTGTCTAATTATCATATCTTTTACATTTCCATAACTCATTCCAGAAGAATTCTTGTTTTGTTTTTTTAATCTCTCTCCTATAAAAAAAGGTGTCAGAGGAATTTATCTTAATTATCGTTCCATTAATTTGTTCGAAATTTAAATTTCCTTTTTTTTCTCTGCCCTATATCATTAAATAACATATAAGATCTTAAAACTATAACTAATCACATTGATATTAGACTGTAACAAATGTGACTTTTTATTAGAAAATTATGTTAAGAAATTGTCCAAAACAAACACAGATAAAATAAAATTTACATAAAGAGAGAAAAAGCTTTAATGTATATGCAGTATATGCCTGCGGCAGCGCCAGTTAAAAATTGTACTTATCACCTATATAGGTATGTATGCACGTGTTACAATTTATCTTTTTGTGGTCGATTGCTTTTACCGTAACATTCTCGCTTTATCATCTCCTGCTGCTCGTATTCCCACAAATTCACCAGGGGAATGAATGCTAAGGTATTGTTTTGAAAATTTAATTTATACGTTATTGTTATTATATGCATATATATATATATTATGTCTTTATAAAGTATTAGAGAGAGAGAAAGAGAGAAAGAATGAGGGGGTGTTGATGAACACACCAAAAAGTAGTGCAACGCACTAATTAACTAACGCCCAGAAATAACCATTCAACGCGGTCTTAAGCCTGCAAACAAGAAACCTATAAAAATTTTGAAAGCATCTCAGAAATTGTTATCAGATTTGTAGCAGATCTCAATTAAAAGAACCATACACGTACCTCAACTCCTAATCGACACACTTACACTTAGAACAAGTAAAAAAAAAAAAAAAACAAAAATCGAAAAGAAGCCTATGACCATGGGAATGCAAAGTTCATCCTAAAGCAGGATAAGTTTTCCCTGATTTGACGGCTTTCTTAGATTAATTAAGGAAAAGATTTTTGTTTTTTTGTTGTAATGGAAATTGTTGTAATAAAATTCTATATACACTTAACCCCTTTGCCGTCGCCTTAGTTAACACTTCAAGTTGAAACTGACGCTCTTTAATTTGTAATCCTGCCCATCTGCTTTTTTTCCATCCATTTCTCTATGTGTATGTATATACACACACTTGGGGTTTATAGTCTTTGCCCGTTTATTTTCGAATAAATCATTAAAAATGATTTCTCGCTACCAGCAGTAACTACGTACGAGTTTTCTTATGTGTAGCGTACAATGTTCAGAGTTACGAACACAATGTATGCACATATATTTTTAATATTTAACTTTTGAATTATTTCGTTTAGGTTTTTGGTTTCCTATACACGTACATATATACATACATACATATATAAATGCAATCGTCGTTGCCTCCTATACGCACACATATTTAACTCTAAGCGTATAATTTACTCTGTTCACACAAATGTGTTTGCTTAAACTTTCATGCAAGCACATACATATGCCCACATACATATTGATGATGATGTTTTTCATGTATTCATATGCAAGTGCATGAAATTGTGTGTCATACATATGTTTAAATATTAAACATACATATGAATCATTTTTCACTGTCTTTGTCTAACTTAGTCTCAGGCGTCATCATCATCGTCGCATAAACACTTGGACTAACTTAACTTTTGTCAGTGCTTTAGTTTGTTGATTTAAGGTGTGATTTGATGACTTCTTCAAATGTATTCTAGCATAGATGTACACACACACATACATATATTTGCACATATATGCATTAGTCAGTTTATCAGTCCATTTCAACTAACATTTCTCTGTCTCTATTTAGCTTGTCTCCTACATACTTATATTGTTGCTGCAATTGTGTTTTATTTTATTTTCCTTATTTTTTTTTTTTTTCTTTTTTCCATTTTAGTTGCACTTGCTTTTAAATGTGGGTTTTATATGGTTGTTATTTATGTTATTTACTTCCATTTGACTGTGTAGATTATGTGTGTATACATATGTTTTATCAGGTGTTGAATTTATGCTGACAACATTTAATGCAATCTTTGTTTGTTTTGAAATTAGAAATTTTTTTCTAAAAAAAAGAAAAACAAAAAACAATTCCCAGATTGTTCTTTGTTGACTTTCTAATCATGGTTTTTGTGTTAACAAATTTGTTCTAATACACACCTTGGGACTATCTTACCAATTAGCTAAAATTTTACTTGCATATATGCATCCATGTATAAGTAAGCGTTTAATTAATTGATCAAAATCTGCCGCAAATATTTGTTAAACTTAAATAGAGGTGGGTCACCTGACAAATAGTCACAAGCGAAGAAAATCTATTCACTTACCTGTTAAACAACGCAGATGATTAAGTTTTGTCTTTAAATTTGTTGAATGCAAACAAACACCGGAGACTATGCGCAATAATTCTTTATACCCATCACCGAAGGATGGGGGATATATTCATTCTGTCACAACGTTTGCAACGTCCACAAGGAAGATCACACAAAGTATACATATTCTTGATCAGCATCAAATTTTGAGCCGATCTTAGCATGTCCGTCTGTACAATGCCTGTTGTAAGCATTCTCCCAAAATAAACATAAATCAACATAAGAAGTTCTTGCACGCAGGTTGGTATCGAAGAACACGCCCACTGTACCACGTAAACTGAGTACACCTCTGTTTTTTAAAAGAAATAAAAAATTTGTTTTTTTTTCTCAGAACTCATAAGCTATAGCTAAAAAATGGCAAAAAATTTGAAGGCATATTCTAAGGGTGATGGTGTAGTAATTGTCGAAAAATGGAAAAAATCGAGCCTACCCAATGTAATAGTGTATCAAAATTTAATTTTTTTTCAATACCTTTATAACGTGCAGAGACAAGTTTCGCAAACGCTATAAAATATATGAATTTTTCAGTCCGTCTGTCTATCTGTCCGTCTGCAGTATCTGCGATAAACGTTCTCCCGTTAGCGATAATGAAGTAACCCGAACTTTTCAAAGGATACACACACAATGCTCACACGCCTATGGCACAAAGACTCTTATTTTGAAAATAGAAAAAATCAGGCGCGCCATGAAAATTTAATTCTTTTACTTTATTGTCTTTTTTTTTAAGATAACGGTAATGGGTGTAAGAGGTTCGGTCACGACCAAACAAAATTTTCTCACTTGTTATGTATTCATTTAATAACTTTTGAACCGTCTTCACAACCGAGCAAAATTTATAGTTTCACTTCATATTCGCATTCAGCGATAGTAGAGACTACATAACTAACATATCTATTGCTAACTTTATGCAGCCTTAATCAGTCTTAATCAGACAGAAAGAAGGGAGCTTCCTCAGGAAAGGAAGGGTCAGCTTCCTTTTATACGTCTCGCAATGTGTCCGCACTTTTGTCTGGCCTTTTCGTGGAGAGCTTTCGTCATCTAGAGTGATGCCGAGATTGTAAGTGGTAGTCGAAAATGGTTTCGGCAAAAAGAATATGATTTCAGCGTGCGTTATAACGGTTGCTAAGGAGCAAGGAATACAAGAAAGGTGTTTGAGAAAGCCTAAACTATACTTTCCACTGTGAAAGAATACGTAAGTGTCACGCCGATGGTCTGGAGGTTCAAAGTATAGTTTTAGAGTTTTAGTTTATTTAAAGGCTTTCGGCTTTAAAATCTTCTCACTGCTTATCTAATAAATTCACGACCGAATTTCCTCGTAGAATATCGTTGTTGGCTTCAAATTCTACCCTTGCACTTTAATCCAGGAACTAACAATTGTAACCGTAGCAAGTTAGTAATACATCTAATATTTAGATACCCACATTTAATGCTATTTCCCTTATAATTTTTACATTAAGATGCTATGAAACGTCGGTATTTTAAAAAGCAAGGTTTGGTTATGCCGCCAAATATATCCAAATAACATATTAAGATTCTTGCGCTTAGATGCCATGCTACTCTTACAGCTTCACTATATGTTTTTGATATCTTATTGAAAACAATAGTTAGAAGTGACACGTGACATACCAACAGTTTTGTCTGATTTGTACATTTATGTACACTTTTAAAGTGAAGCTTAAATTTCAAAACGAAACTGTTCTTCTATACCTACTACAGGGATTAACAACTATGAAGACTTCTTCGTTCAAATCGTATGAACATTTTCAAATAATTTGAAGCTCCATCTAAATTCTCGCTGTAGAAACCCGAATTCTAATATGCTACGCTATGATCGAATTTTCTATACGCATCACTTGTATTTCATAAAAACGAAAAATGCTAAGAATCTATTCTCGAGCATTGGGTGGTTTAGAAGTATCCACAGAAGATACGGGGAAATTCTTGTCGCTGTATATTATTGTCGTGTCTTAATATAAGTAAAAAATAACCTTTTTGTTTTTTAAGGCAGAAAGTGTTGTCAGCTTACGTTGTACGGAAAGAGTGCCCATGGACCACGAAATTTGACGCAGTAGAGCGCTTATCATAGACATTGCACAGACGGATTTGTTTAAATCGATTCAGCATTTGATGCTGGTCGGGAATATGGATATACTTTGCAGAGCTTGTAAAACACACTTCCGTGAGTTTACCAACAAAGGGCGATAAGAGTATGCCCTTTTATGATAGAGGCATAACTATATTTTTGATGCGTAGAACGTACGTTAGGTGCACTACCACTACTACTCGCCGCTACTATAGACAACTTTCCGTCTTTTAGCCTTTCTGCCTATTCCAATTTTGACTGTTTCGAAGGGCTTTTGATGTGTTATAAGCGATAGAAAAACCTAATAAAGGCCTTAAGCTGTGCCTATCTTAGATGGAATTCGTAGCACTCACTGTTCCACAACTTTTTTTTTGTGCTTTAATTAATAGGCTTCGAAACATAATGCAACATTTATACCCATATATACAGTGCACGTGCTAGGCCATCGCAAGTGTCTTATTGCATGCTTGAAATATAAGGCTATGGCATTATCGCACACACAAAAATATGTCGACACCTGTAAGCAATGGCTGCAACACACGCAAAACATAAGCAAAACGTAGCATAATACATGAACTCTTAAAATAAACAACATATCCGATCAGGACCATAAGTAATAAGATAAAGTAAAAATTATTCCCAAAAACGCAACAAATTTTTAAATATTAGCTGGCGAACGGATTTAACTTGTTTTGTAACGCAATCGGCACAGATAAAGGAAAACAAAACAATACAAAGCACAGCTTGATAGTAAAGCTTCTAAAGTCGTGTATTTTTAAAACTGTATTGGTTTCGCCAATACTGTTTAGGGAGAGAATTTATAGTTGCGTAATGCGCCACTTTCTTTACTTTCCCATCATTTAATAGGCCTGCGGTAGGTGTAGAATCTTTTGCTTAAAAATATTGTATTGATTTGTAAATAAATTTATTAAATATATATTTATTGCTTATAAATTTTAATAATGTGTCTTTCTAATGTTTCTTTGCCTATTTGTTAAAATTAATTCACATCAATTTTTTTCACTTAACCCGTTGCCGTTTCTATTTGCTTACCAAGCACGCTGACTAATATTTATGATTATTGTTATTTAAAGTTTTGTATGCAAAAAGGTCGGTTAAAAGTGTTTATTAGATGAATAGAAAAAACAACAAAAACACAACAGTCGGGCAAGACCGAACATTCGATACCCTAGACCATTTCAACTAATGCACTTATCCGCTCATTTCATGCCACTCACTCATTTCATTCACATTATTTTCACGCCAAGGTCATACTTTTCAGGTTGCGGGAATCCTTATAGGCAGTGGTACCGAAAAGGTAAACCGAAAAAGGTGGATATCTATGTCAATTTACTATCGTAAACTAATTTTCACCATAAAATATTGAAAATTATAACTTTTTTTCTTATAAAGATTCACTTTTCGTAGGAACGGATATGTGAGAGAGGGCTCAAAAAATTGCCCCATCCGATTCAAAATTTTCATACCAATTTGGAATGTCGAAATACTATTCTAGTGTGAGTTTTGTCGGAAAATTTTGAAAATTGCATTTTTTTCAGAATAAGTGGAACTTTGTCGAAAAAATGGACCAAGTCAAAGAGTTGTTAATAGCGTTTGTTCTTGGGCGAAAGCATGTCAGTGCACCAAATCATGATATTTTGTACGTGGCAACGTCTAGGTTAAACAAAAATTTACATGGATAAACATTAGACGGACAGACAGATGAACAGACATTCTTAGATCGGCATAATAAAAGGTGGACCTATCTTAAGCCCTTCTACGTGTTACATAAGTCCGCATAAACTTAACATACCCTGTACCACAAGCAATGTAGGCTATAACAACCGTAACTATAATGACTGTGAATAAATTTTCATTAAAAATTATATTTACAATCAAGCCGGCTGTTGTGAAAAACAAATTATGAACCTCATAGACACAATTATAAAAATGAAAACATTAGCCAAAATAGCCAGTGGGTGTTATAAAGAAATAGTAAGATAAAGTAAGATAAACATGCATATGTTTGTGCATATTTATAATCTTCTGAGAGAATGTTGGCTTAAACGTGCATACCTACAATACTCGGTATAAAATAACGCAAATCTCCGTTGCTTTGTTAATAGCGAGTATTTAAGCAAAGATTTCGCAGAATTTTTATTTGCAATGCTTCTCGTAAAATCTTTAAATCCAACCGTATTTGAATGTAATTAAAGCTCTTCACGAAACGTAGCGAGAGAAAAGTATAAAATAATATATTAGTAAATGCTAGGCCGAGGTGTTCAGATGTTTGTACTTAATCGGCCATACACTGGATATTTGCATGTTTTATGTTAACTAAAAAGATCTAAATTTTACCAGTCACTTGTTAGTCGTAAAAGATGATGGCGCCTAGGCAACCAAGCAGGCAAGCGGGTGAACAGTCAAGCAGGCAGGAAGGTAGGCAGGCCAGCGACCAGGCATATGTGCAGGCTGCATTCATTCAAAGATGATTGCACCACGTAGTATATAAATATATACATATATACATATACATATACATATATATGTATATGCATATATATATATATATATATATATATATGCATAAAATTGCAATGTACATGTGTATATGTGTTTATATGTCAAGTCTATTGATGTGATAAATGATTGCTAATAGCCGATGGCTTTGTATGGCCAACAGTTAATGTGTTTTGTGTTAACTCTATACTCTTCGAGTATATTTATACATACATGATGAACACGTAGTTGTTACTCTTGCCTGAGTTCGTATGTAAGCATAACAACCGTTAATTACTTTATTGTTGCCATAGATGATAACATCTTGATTGATACAAATTTAAAAATAAGAAAAAAAAAACAACATTAAACAACATCTACTATGCTATAACCTAAATTAGACGTCAGTGTAGTAACACCAGACAGAAACGAGTTCTGATTATGAAAAATAAGAGTTCCCATAGTATTTGCCCAATTTCCTTATATCCGTTCATTTATATAGGCATTCAGAGGTCTTGCCATCATTTTACAAACCGCCATTGTGTCATTTTCAGGTTTTTTTTTTTGTTATTACTTTTTATTCTTTTTCGTTTATTCTTATTGTTGAAAATATTTTTCGGATGATTTTTTTATTTTTTATCTCTTCCTCTCTGGTTAATTTTTGCCTGCTTCAAGTGACAGGCAAACAACAACTGTCAAAAACTGCAAATAACTATTAATCAAAATTATAGAAGAGCGAAAATATTTGCTGTGTGAAGACAATAAAAACACAAATATATTTCGTACTAAAGGGGTTTTCAATTTTTCGAGAATTTAATGACTCAAGAGTCGAAAAGGCTGCAAAATTTATGAAATTATGATTTATTTAAAAAAAATCGAATACATTCTTCTCGTTTGCTTGAAAAGGAACTTTATTATATTTTACATTTCCTCAGAATTCTTAATTAATTTGTAATGAAGTTTTAAACATTCCGTGTAATAAATATCCGGAATTACTTAAAAAAGAAACAAACAATTTTTTTTTTTTATTATAAATTATTGTTCGTCTTTTAATTTACATCAACGCTAATTTTTTGTAAGATTTCACTAAAAAGCTTTTCATGTCAGAAGCAAATTTAATTACGACTTGTTGTCTTACTTCCGTTGCAGTTCTATCAACTTTCGGGAAACTTTCGGAAAAAAGCTAAACTTTTAAAAGCAATTCTACGGTTTTGTTTTAAGAATATTTTCACTACAGCCATAATTTTGATATCTTTAGATCTTATTTTTGCACACACACACCATCGAAGTTTGGGGCTCATTTGCCTAGACGTTTGCAACGTCCAGCTTGAATTTGCTTAGAAAGCCTTCTTCCAAACTCTTGCAAAGTACAAATACTTTTAAAAGTGGTATCGGATTTGGAACCAATCTAGACATATAGGTTCTGTTTATTATTCGATTGTCCGCCTGTGTGTCAGTCAACAAAAATTAGGCACTTACCTTCAAAACTTTCACAATAACTGGACGATTTTGGAGGCAACTTGCCGCCAACAATGGTTCAAAGCGGGTCAAAGACTATACCTCTGTTTTCAGAAAGCAAAAATTCTTTTTTTCTCGCAACTCATACACTTCGCCAGATAAACTTCAAAGATAAAAATTTCTGTGTAGGATGCTTCAGTACCTGTCTAGAAGCCGCGAAATCGTTTATAGCGTTGGAATTTATTTTTTCTCATATTATGGCAAAGTTTGCGAACAGAGCAGAATACAATTTTCTTATCAGCTTAGTTTCTTTTTATGTTAAAGCAAAATTTTTTTTAAAATAATTTGTTGTTTAAATCTTGAGATAGTTTAAAATATGTTGCATAAATTTTGCAACTTCAAGTTCAATGAATGACAGTTCGCCCCCAAATTGCTCGCGACACTAAAGTACAACGCTACCGACTCACAGAAATATCACCTCTCGCAATAATCTTTGTGACAGGTCGGTGGAATTCCCGGCACTATTTGCATCGAATATATACAAATAATATATAACGCTTTCCCTAGCTCTCTACCACATATTTGTATCATTTTCAGCCTCAAAGCATATACAGAGCAATTAATCAAACACACGGTTAAACGTGTGGTTACCAGAAAAATCTTTAATTACACTCAGGCCTTCGCTTATGTGGACACTAAAGATACGTTACTTTTATATGTTAATGGGCATTGTATGTACATACATGCAAACAAATATACAAACATATGCCCATACATACAAATATTCATGCATGTGTTCATATTCTTATCGAGTGCTTAAAAATCTCCCAGAATAACGTTGTCTTCTCTGATTCAATTATGCTTCATTTCATTTTATTAAAAAAGTAAAAAGAGATAATTAAACATTTTGTTTCGTTTTTCATGCAATGCATACTCATCTATAGCTCCGTTTTCACTAAAGGTAAATGAGTTGAAAAACTCTCTGCAATAATCACTAATGCGCTCTCCTTAGATAACAGATATAAAAGTGACAATAAAACGAAAATTTCTCTTTAAAAGAATTAAAAAAAACAGTCTTTAGTGTTTTTGATAACAAGTCCTTTACTACGAGATTGAAATGTTGATTAAATCTCATAAACCTGTTATTGCGCATTGCTACGCATTGTTCAATGAATAGATGTTGAAAAACTAAAGAAAATTTCTTCATTATATGCACAGCAGACAGTAGATTGGATTTGTTAAGTGTTTCTAAGGAACGAAGCTTACTATGTCCAGATCTATTATTAGCCTGAGTAGAATAAACAATTTAGTCATGTCTGTCTGAGCGTTCGTTTAATGAAATCACAATCATGGACTATCATATTAATTCTAGCCTTAAAATCTTTTTCTGGACCATCTCTTTCTTTATTGTAGAGGTATAATCCATCTCTACTGTAGCTCACTATCAGCAAATAAATAACAAGTTGTTCTATATTTTTTTTTTTTTAATAGCCTACACTGCTTGTGGTACAAATAGAGTTGTGCGGCTGTATCCAGAAGCATTTGAAATAAACCCTTCCACCTTCTATTATAGTGATATAGCGATCGTCTGTCCCCCTGTGTTTCTTATTTGTTGCGTTCAACCTACAGAGAGCGATTTTTGAGTTACTTTGATGAAATTCGGTATATAGAGGTGTTTTGGCCTGAGGACGAACGGTATTGAAACTAATTCGGATTGGATTACTTTTTCGCCCATTACCCCACATAACGAATTATTTTCAAAAGTCGTCGTAGGTGAAGGGTATCTAATGGTGGGCCATGGCCCACAATAGCCCTTTTACTTATTTTTTTTCATTTTTTCACGGAAAACGGAATAAGCAAACGTATCTTAATATGGGAAACCAATGTCGGTTGAAGTTAGGAAGGACTACCACCTGGACTAGCCTGCGTGATTTTAACGAAAATGCTGTATTACAGAACATCGATCTATTTTTGACTGTCGTTCTCTATGAGTATCTATCAAATAGGATTACAGGGTAACTGCCTCTAGGCAAACAAGTCTGATCTCAAATATTTTTATTACCAACTCTGAGACTAGAAAATAAAAAAATCAACTCAAATCCCATAATTTTACTGTCACTATGTAAGCCTAGGAGTTAGCAAAAGCTGTTAACTCAATTAAAAAGTTCTGCAAGATTTGACCCTTTTAATATTTTCCACGTATTTATGCTGCAAAAAGTTAGGTGTCTGTGTGTTTTGGCTGCCAGAGAAGTATTGCAGATTCGGCCATTGCTTCTATTTGTGATTGTTTTTATAGCGACGTTCATTGGGCAAATAAGATGTATTGCATGTAAAGCGGGAGACCCTTTGTTTGAAATACAAAAATGCATTAAACTAAAACTAATTAAAAACCGTGTTAGGCTTAGTCAGCGTTAGCTGCTTAAATGTCACTTATCACAATGCTTCCAATCCATTTAAATTATCTTTTTATTTGTAGACAAAAGGTAGCATGTCTTCTGTACCGCGTGACTTTTTTAATGTCTAGACAATTTGATAGATTACTTTTAATAGCAATTGCTGACATTCAAACTGTGTAAGCGCAAGGCACTCAGAAAGGGGAAAATTCATTTATGCCATTAATGTGATTGCTATTAGGTAATCAGTTAACCAACTGTCCTAAGAACAAACTTTGTATACTTAAAACGATGAAATAATCAAAAAGGACGATAGACTTTGTATACAAAGCAATTGAGTCAAAAATTATACTTAAACGCAAGAATATAGGTACGAGGGCTTCTGTTATTTTAAAGAAAAACTTACGATCTCTTGTCAATTTTCTAAAAAGTTGTTTACAAGAAAAAGTCTGTACATACTTCGTGTTATTGAAAAACTTATTTATTTATTTATGGATAATGATTCTTTCAGGTAAATATACACCTTACAGATAATTAATGTGTCCAACTGACCCGAAGTAGAAAATTATTCGAAATTCAACCAAAATTTATTTGTTGAAACAATGTCTAAGCTGCTTTTTTAATATATTTCTACAAAATGTTTATGAAAACTTAAGTTAATGAGACCCACTTTCCTTATTAACAAAGGCAAATACGTTGTAAAGGCACTTCAATTCCTAGGGCAGCATTTATTTATGTCATAGATTACTGGTTGATATTTCAACTATGGCAAGCAAGTTTATGAACAGATGAGCAATCAGGCTAGAAATACGACGATATTTAAACTCTTCGTTTAAATTCTTTTTCAGCAACAGATAAGCTAACGAATTGTAGCTTTGTGAGGTGGGGATGACGAAGTAGAGAGGCAGATTGAAAAGTTAAGCAGGTATAGGGTGGGCCAGGAATATGAATGGACCGACGATTGGACAAATGGGCGAATGGGTGGAGTGACAGACACGCATGGAAAAGAGCTTAAGGATATGCACGGACAATGGGGAAAAAGCAAGCACAGGGGAATCGAAGAAGTCAAAGATGAACGCCGGGCGGATATATGAATAAACTGCCGGGCTGATAGTCATGTGAATAAAATGGTAGAAGAGACGAATACATAAGCTGACTTTCAAGTGGGTAGACGTGCCAAATGACGAATGCATAGGTTCAGAGATAAACAACCGAAAAGACGATTTATTCAGAGAGGCGAACAAGCCTGTAAAAAGCCGAGTATGAATAAACAGAGGGACAAATACAAGGGCTCAGTGGCAGATGCAAGGAATGACATATTTGCAAATTGCACAGAACAACCGACTGAGAAAAGCATGGATTATTGGGCAAGCAGCGAAAAGGATAGATGGAGGGACGAGAAGACGGGTAAAGCGACGTGGGAGGAGAGAAAGGGAGCAACGTATAGACATAGTGGCCAATAGACGCGGAGAGAGACCAATGGGCAGATCGTTAAATGCATTAATGGTTGAATGATTAGATAAGTGGATGAACTCATGAGCAGACAACGCAATAACCAGACGAGTGGATGTGATCCTCCTCCCTACCGCCATAACACTATCAAAAATATACACCACACCCTTTCCAATGCATATCTATGAGATATCTATATGAAATCAACAAAGTCTCTACACCCACGTGAGATGATGTTAATAGCGAATAAACGCCCTTTCGAGTCTCCAGTATATATCAACAGATTTGTATGTCACAAATGTAAGCTAATGTACGTTACATGACATTATGTAGTTTCTCTTTTGTCTCATGCTCTTATAATATTTTCATTTTTGATCTTTTCGATTACCTTTATTTGCATTTGGCATTTATATGCGTTTATATAAGTTTTATAAATACATGAAAAAAGAACAAGAGACAAATAAATAAAAAAATTTCATTGCAGTAAATATTGTCTGAAATTGTGTTCCCGTGGTTTACTTTGCGTTTCATGCGCTTTTGCCTCTTAATTTTCATATTAAATATATAAAGACATAAAGTCTTCAGTTACAATCAATTGACAGCTGTAACCTGTCGTCTTTATCATGACATACGACAAATGTTACAAACGAACAAACAACCGATGCGAGTACAATGATCAACAAGTAAGAAGGAACAATCTTGCGGCTCAAAAAGAATGCTGAATACCCAGCATTTTAAACATTTGTACAAAAATGGCTATACCTTCTTTTAATTTTAGGCAGTTAAAGCGACCAATCTGTAGAGAACGTTTTTAAATAAAATTTACCTGTGGTATGGATTAGTATCTGAAGATCTTTTAGACTTCTTGTAGCTACCAACCTATTGGTACACTTGTTTCTTTACGGCATTTTTAGAATATTTTTCGTAAAGCCCTTGCGCCCTTTTGGTCTTCGATTACTTTCAAGCTCGACCTATGGTATAGATCACAGTTTCGCGCACTGTTGGTTGCATATTTAAATATCTCTGACCTTAAAAACTTCGGTGGCAATGTTGGTTCCACATACCAATATTTCGGGGCTTAAAAACTTCCATGACAGAAGGACATACAATAAACTAGTCGGGCATTGAATTTATAGAATTTTGTTGGGATTTTTAAAGCAATTTTCGATATTTCCGCGTCAGACATTACCAAACTGGTAGGAAAAAATTTGCTGGTTTTTTTCTTTTTTAAATGGGGACTTTCGGTCCATCCCGATTGCGAACAGGTAGGCCTTGAAAATTTCAGGTAGCTCAAAATTGTTAAGCTTTCAAGGACAAAATTTGGTTTTATTTTTTTTTTTTTTTGAAATCACGAAATTTCTTACTGACGTTCAGTCTCTTATACAAACTTTCTACAATCGCTGAAACGCGTTTCTGTCAACGCAATGACAAAATTAGTATACCCTCGTCCCTTGGTGTTGGCTACAACAAACCGAATAACAATGGAAACACAACTTGCACACACACAACCGCTGCAATAGTAACGAGTGAGTTGACATTTTTCTTTAAAGACAACCGTAAGAGTTGAGTAGCGACAAAAAAGAAAAAAACAATTTTAAAAAACAAATAAAAGAAAAACGGCAACTTGAGGAAAGGAACCAGCGCGCTCATGTACGGATAAAACTGTGGATTGAAACCAATCAAGAAAAGGAAAGAGACTTATGTACAATAGTGATGCTTTTCGCTTTTGTAAAGGTAAAGAATGCAAAAATGAA
Organism: Glossina morsitans morsitans; assembly: GCA_001077435.1. NCBI lineage: Eukaryota > Metazoa > Arthropoda > Insecta > Diptera > Glossinidae > Glossina > Glossina morsitans. The sequence continues at coordinate 46,264 of CCAG010022279.1, forward strand.
AAAGAAAAAAAAAATTATGATTCTTCACCAAATAATTGGATATTTGATAAGCACTTAATAAGAAAGTTTAAAATTGCAATAAAGTTAATAATGTTATTAAGTTAAGCAGGAACAGCCATTATGTTAGAGTTTGATTATAAAGAGTTTTGTTTCTTTTGCTTCTTCTAGATTTTCGCTAATGATGGCGCCTGAGGTATGAGGTATGTGGCAGCTTTCTCCTCCCACAACGCAACACCGCTAAGCTTGAATATTTTAAGTACTGCGCAGTGCGTGTTCTTTCCCTTCTAATCTTTCAATTTCTTTAACGTTCATTACGTGCGCTGTTGTGATATGAATAAAACAGAAACAAAAACTACGCTGTCGTGTTTCATTTCATTTGTAATCATATCCTGGTTAATAATTAATTCTCTTTTACATGACATTTCCTTACAAAACAAACGCAAGTGTATAAAACGTGTATAAGAACAACAACAAAAAAAGAACTAACAACAATAACAACAGCAACAACGACAACTACAACCACTTTAATAAATGCCTTTAACGTTGATTAATACAACACAAGTGTTAATTTTGTGTTGACCGCCTGTATACGCTTCGAATTCGTGCGTTCTACCGTGTGTGCGCATGTATCTAAAACCTAGTCATGTCCTCCCCATTTAAGATATGATTTTGTCATGCAATCCCTCAGTTTTATGTATGAATGTGTGTATGTATAACTAATGCAAAGACGTGTGCAATCAAACTAGCGCTTAGGCAACTTAACCAACATATTATTTTAGCCGTTGTGGTGAAGAATTGCTCCAAAGAATAACTTTTTTCTACGTAAATATTATTACAAAACCTATTAATCCTATGCCTTTCATTCAAACGTAATCGGCTTAATTTCATAAACGATTATGGAAAACAAAAGTAAATCCTTTCAGGCTTTTAATAAAAATTATGTTAAATTTTTTTATGAATCACTTGAAATCAATATCAAGAAAGAGAAAACGGGTAAGAAAATTATACCGGCCAATATATAGCTTGAATAGGCGTTATCTTAATCATAAACACAAAAAAGTATCTTATGAATTGGTCAGACGGATGATCATTTCTACATTATATTTATACTTGATCCCAATAAATAATTATATACTAAATTGCGCTATAGGTTAGGGTAGATTTAGGTTTAACCTACTAAAAGTCATGTTGCGGTCTGAGGAAAGTTAGAAGAAATAGGTTAGTTTTTTAGACGATCACATCGTTAACCCAACATGAGATGAAGTTCATATTTCATTCATAATTTCACTCGAGTACGGCCCATGTCGGACTACATGTGGTCAAGAGCAATCATTTGTGGGCACGGGTTGTTGACTGCTAGAGCGCCGCCTAACATTTCAGAAAAAGATGAGTGCCTACTTTCAGGTGTTCTCAAGGACTCATTACCCTTATTTCACACTGGACTTTGGCTTGACTAGGAAAGCTCAGGCTTTATTTTCTCTAAACGTGAATTTTACCTAGACAAACAACAAACGCAAGCATAGACGGACAAATTAAAATAATTCGAGACCCTACGTTGGAAATATTTTATGAGGTGTTTGACTCAGGTCTTTGGGGGTTATATATGTATGACTAGACGAGTGGGTAAGAATCGAGACTGCCAAGTCAGTGTTCGCTTTGGCCGAGAAAGCCATAATTGCTATTGATTGGGCGTCCATTTGGCTGCAATCACCACCTACATATTTTATTTCGTTCCATTCCGTTCTGCTCATTTTTCTGTCCGTCATTGCGCTACGCGAGTTGGTGACATCCCCCGAGTGATTGGTCGTCATAAAATAAAACTTATATTTATATATATATACATATAATATATATATATATACAAATTGGTTTTATATGTCGGTATAGTATATATATATATATACAATATATATATGTAATATATACATATAATATATATATACAAATTTTTTTTATATATCGGTATAGTATATATATATAATTGTATATCGTTCAGTGTAAGCCCTCATTAATCAGAAGGACTTTTTTGAAATTTGTTAACAGTATTACGCATTTTGTTAATAATGTAATGGTTATAATATTTCCCAGATCATATTGCAAGTCTTTTATGTATTAATACCATCTAGTTCTACTTCTCTGGCTGAGCGATCGTTTATTGTTCATGCAGCTCGATACTGCAATGGGTTACAGCAGGCTTTGAAATCCTTGGATGATTCCTAGAATACTTTTAAAAGAAAATTGGTCTGATTCTTAAACAGGCAAACCTCTCTCTTGGCTCTCTAGGCCAAGGATAATACGTGAGACTCGCCACTGAGCTTCTGTAGGCAATCGGATGGCATATGGCTGTCTTCCATAGGTCCATCTTTGTTGGAATAGTCGGCGGCGGAATCCATTGTGAAATTAGATGGGACGCTTCTCAGTAGTCTTTCTTCAGCAGCCTTTTAGACGGACTACTCCTACATTTATATCACAACTTTTCTTGCAGATGACACTCACGCTTCTTGTAATTATGTACATGAGTTTGGTTTAGCCTTTTTACTTAAAAGTAATACAAATAAATAAAGTAATTATCAGAGCTATTTTCATATTGCAATTACATTTAATTGTCATGAATATTTTTGTCAAATTTTACAACGATCTGTGCTTTAATTTCTCAGTGACTTGCAGGCGTATGGACATTTGTTCTTTTAGTTAATGCAGGCGAATCTGTGGGCGGAATATATTGTTTTGCAAGCTTGATATTCGATCATCAGTTAAGAGCTAAGTTGATAAATATGTCACATGAGAAACGCAAAGACAGACGACGCCGTATTGATGAACTAGTGAATAGATGAGCGACTACTACGCACCAAATTGGCTCAGAGTGTTTGGCTACACACACAATGATTCCGAATGTTACAATTGAAATGAGGAGTCCAGCATACCTTCTTGGTAAAAAAGTGGGCAGAACAACTTTTCTCCATTGAATACTTAAGTGATCTTTTAGTCTATCAATATAACGTAAATAACTTACTCGGTTTCGTTCTCCCCTTTATCTTAATTGTTATCAAAACTTTTCATTAGCAAAACTTTGACAATCTGTCACTGCTTTATAAGATACTGCAAACAAAGAAAGAAGAAAAAAAGTGGAGAACCACCATACAAAACATATTAATAATTGTTTTCTCTCCACTCTTGCAAGTCCTTCTTTCTTAAAGCAAATTGAACGTACGTTTTCCTAGTCTGAGACTTGATTTTCATGTTTACCTTCGCGTTATATTTTCATTTATTGCAATTTTATTTTTATTTCTTCTTTTTTCTTTTGTATCATATTCTGTAGGCAGTGTGTTTAGACGTTGGCTGTGATTATTTTATTGCATTAGAGAAGTTTGGTCCTTGTTGAGGCGCCAATTTCGCATTTACTCTACCGGGCGAAGTTGTGTGTTGTTCATTTTGCCTCTTTGCTTCGATTTAAAGCGGCCCACAATCGAGTAACAAATAGAATACATTTTTTTAATCAATCTCCAGCCCACTTGTTACCAACTGGCATGCCAGCATAACAGGGAATAGGAGTATGAAAGTACAAGAGCGAAACAGTAAACTAGAATATTTTAGCGGCTAGTGTATGCGAGTGGATAACTAAACAATGAAAAAAAAAACGAGGTTGAAAAACATCCAACAAACTTAGCAAACTCATGAAACTGGGAAGACGCATTATTTTATTTCATGCATTTTCATATTTCATTTAAAAAATTTTTCAAACAATTTTTAGCAGGAAATTTTTAATAAAAAACTTTATTTTGATGCCATAAAAGTTTATATTTTCTCGCTTGAATATATTGATGGCCTCCTTCGCTTAATTAAGTGAGTTTTACAGACGTGTTGCGAGACACTTGCAGATGCCATGAAACAAATGGCTCGGATTATATCATATGTCCGTAATCGTCAAAGTCGCGAAAGTCGATTCGAAAGATTGACTCGATCCACATTAATGATAACTGGTAAAAGAAACTTTTTCCTTGTATGATTTTTACACCCACCATGCCCAAATGTTAGGTCAATATTTATTTCGTTGAAACGATTGCTACCCTTAGAAAAAAGCTTCAGGAAACATGTATTTCTATGTATATACGAGCACGTATTTCACCATTTGGCATGTCCGTCTGTCCCTCTACTAGTCTGTCAATTTATATATCTATCTAAGAGTTCGTCCGATAGTGAAAATTAGTACATGACCGCCAAATTTAGCAAATACATAGGAAGTTCTTGCGCGCAAGTTTATAGTAAAAATGAGCGACATCACTCAACAGATAAGCCTACAGTGCATCATAAACCGTCGTATGGAAAAACGTTTTTAAAAATAAAATGTTAGGTGGTTTTGCTCATTGCTCATAAAATACGGCGGATACAATGATAAAAGTTTCCACTTGTGGATGATCGTATGAAAATCGTAGAAAAATGGGAAAAGTCTGTAACGCTCACTCGCAATTTCATCTTATTTCAAGTTACTTTTAAAGTAAAGACAAATAGTTCGATCATAGCCAAATGTAATTTACTTACTTATTTAATTGTCGGAGTAGTCAACCTTGACGACATTGGAAATCAAAAGCATTAGCTGGAGTATTTTTTCCCAGAAAAATAATTAAACTTTCGAAAGGTTTGGAAAGTTTTTTGCCACATACTTAGAGCACATTTTTAAAACACGCACCAGTTCTTTAGATACGATGTGTATTTATTTATCACTACCTATTTTGTCCCTTTCAAAGTTATCACCCTTAGGTGTAACACACTGGTGCCAGTGCTTTTTCCTCCATCCTCGAACCACTTCCAATATGCGCGCTTCCAGCGATGCGCTCCTCAGTCGTGATAAAACTCCAGCTTTCATGAGTTTTTTCAATTCTGAGAACAGCAAAAAGTCTCGGGTGGCCATGTCCGGTGAGAACGGTGGCTGAGGCTTGATTACAGTGCTATTTTTGGATAAAAGATTACGAACAAGCAATGACGTCTGAGCCGGCACATTATTGTGGCGCAATATTCATCATCCGTTGTTCTTCAAAAGTTGCATGGCATAAGCCAACCGATATGATGATATGCTCAGCATCTTTCGTAAGAGTGAATCCATAGCAATTTTCTTCACTGACGCCTGGAATGCCTCAAAACTTATGATAAATTGGTGTCTAATCTTATTATATGCGTTTATTCCACCACCGATGGCAATGAGTTCTTCGTAAAACTCGTATTTTGGTTTCATTCTTAGGGTATGTTTATAAGGTTTAATCGATTAAGATAATTTCTTCGAGGATCCAAGATCGTCAAAAGTTAACACTATTATCTATTTATCTTGGTTCACTTTTGAAGACCGCATTAAAAGCGAGCACCCAAGAAATTTACAATCGCCTTAGGACGAATCTTTGATACTCACCTTCAAAGGAAAAAATACAAAAATTAGGACGGACAGAAACAAATTGAAAGTGAAAAACTTATTGCTAACGTCGCAGTCGTTCCATGACAAGACTTGATACATAGGAAAATTTAGTAAAATCTTTACTGATTTTTAGATTAACATTTATTACAGGTTGTAAGTAACACATATTTATTTATTGCAGGCATGTTTGGAGGCCTATCACGATCATTTATCCATTTGATATTTAGATAATGCTATCGAATATCTTTACGTACTTTGAGATGAATATCTCGTACATGGTGCACGTTGTATTTGTGTGGCTACAGGAAGACATGATGCATATAAATTTCGATCCTATTTTAGGGACAGCAACTGTAGGACATGTGCGACAATGGGCGTCGTAAAGTAAACATCGAGCAGACAGGCGGACGCATAGATAGAGCCAAGTCACACTAGGAATCGTATGCCGAACGAAAATATATATATATACCTTAAAAGGAAGTGATGTTTCCGCTTACTTTTACGGTGAGCGGATGTCGCGCAGTGAGCGAAACTTGTTCACACAAACATATTTATAAATAAAATATACATAAATAAATATAGAGATTCCTGTGTTGATCAAACATTGCTTTTGATGAAGAAAACCTACGTTCAAACTCAGCATTGGCTTAGAAAGTGTTGCGGTATCTCTTCCCCGTCGAAAACAATAATTTGTCGATGGCTTGTTGTTTTCAAACAATTCCTACCATCCACTTTGATGATGCTGAACGTACTGGTCGTCCGAATTCGGCATCTCCTCCAGAAAGCACTAAGAAACCGGCTGAAAACAATTTGGAAATGCGAAAACTAAAGTTGAGTGGGATAGCTGACATCCTAAAGATTTCATGGGGCAGTGTATTTAGTACTTTGTATGAAATTTGATCCATAAGAAATATCTGCCCGAAGTTCGCATTCGCTCATTTTTTACAACAACAGTATGCTGACAATGAATAACACATGGATTGAAGACTACACTCTAGAGCCAAATTGACTGTTAGCTGAGTGAACAGCAACTGCCGTATGTCGTCCAAAGCGAAAATAGTGTCAGCAAACCGGTCGCAACTTGTAAACTAACGGTCGGAATGGCATGGAATTTTGAATCCCTCAGTAATAACCTCTTTTATAAGTCATCGCCATATTTTATTGAATGACATGTTGTATATATATACATACATCTACATATACTGTTGATTTTTTGCATTTTAGCAGTAATGCGCAAAGGCTACGCATAAGAGAGGCTTACAAAAATGGATTTGTATTTACAAAAGGACGAAAATAAAAATCTCAAATGTTTTTTTTGTGCCAGCTAAGGCAATCATTCCGCCTATCATCTTATTTCAAAACCCTCCTTGTCTCGCAAGCCTATGATCGAGCTGAAACTTAGCACATTAGCAAGTCAAAGTCGGAATTCGTAGGTCCTTTATCACTTAGACCGAGCCAAGGGAAAGTAAAGAAGTTCAGAAAAAAGAAAGAACGATTTCAAGACATTGCTGTCTTCCAACTAGAAATAGCTAGCAAAAGTGAAAGGAAACTTTTATATAATTACTTATCTAAATCGCTTAAAAAGGTTATTCTTAAAATTATCCTCGACCAACAAACGAAAAGTTTCGATGATTTCATATTTTAAGGTTAGGTGATGGGTGTCCAAGATTCGCTTCAAGGTTTTCTTTTCTTTGTTTTTTAATAATTAATTTAGTTACAATTTTTGCCATAAAGCCTTAAATCTACTTAAAGCTCTTTTACCGCAAATATGTGTGTATATAACGTATATGCATATGTGAGTGCGCTATATGCTTGTATTATAATACCATATATGTATGTCGTAAAATTGCAAGATTGTTTGTATCAGCTTTGTGTGTACGAATGGAAAATTGTTAAAATATTAAAATGGTCACATAAATTTCATTTAATATTTACTTATAACTAGAGAGTGTGAAATGTTAATTAAAACGATAAAGAGAAGAGGAGATAAGTTATATATGAAAACAAAAAAGCATTTTATGTAAAATTTTCATAAAGTTTCCATAAAATGTCTAATAAACTTCATCTTTGTAAGTGCTTATGGTGTTAACTTGAAGTCGTAGCAAGACTTTAACATAATAAAATGTTTTCTAAAAATATTGAAAAATGTTTTATTGCGTACATGCCTGTCTAATGAATGCGTATACTCGTGTGGAAAAAAGCCGAAGAGGAAAAGCAAGTTAAAAAAAGGAAAATCAAAAAAATTAAAACTCCACCCAGTTTTTCTATCAAATTATTTTTACTAATAATTTCATAATTTTAATATTTTCTGGTACGCTTCGATTTTCCGTTTAAGAAAACCCACACAAAAGCAATAAAAAAAACATATATGTACATGTTTTTTCCAGCCTACACCCGACACACAACCACAACTAGATAAAACTAGATATAACTAGGTGTATATGTGTGTACCTAATTAGGCTGTCGAAAAATTATTAAGCCCCAACGTGTATACGAGCCTTAGCTCCTCTCACATGGTAGTATGCTTGAATATGGATGAGAGGGCTCAATACTTCTTAGATTAAACAATATATGTAATCGTGAATTTTGTCTTCTTGTGATACTAAATAATATGTTTTGGCATTTGTCTATCTGAGAGCCTACTATTTGTCATACGTGTGTGGATGATCCTATTTAAGAAAAAAAAAAGTAAATATATAAATAAACGAATAAAAAATAGTAATAAAAATTTTAGACGCACCTTATAAGACAGACGCGTAGACGCAGGTTTATATAAGAACAAGTTTGTGTTGCAAATAGTATTGGCAACCAATCATTTTATTACGATGTGAATAACATAAATTAAATTGAACGTGTGTGACAGTCTCTGCGTTGATAAGAGAGCAAAATTATTGCTCATAATTTATTTAAAGATTTAAATGAGATTTGTTTTTTTTTTTTTTTGAGTTTCACACTTTCAAGTAGGATTTAAATGAAGAAATGAAGAAATGGTAAAAGTTTTGGTCTTTTCTTTTCGTCTTTTTTTTCTTTTTGTTGAAAACATATACGCTGTTTAAGTTGATAAGCTTTAAGAAAAATGTTCTCTAAAATCTTCACTTTGATTCGCACTTAGTCGTAGCCACATAACATACATATGTATATCAGTCATTCAAAGCCCTTGAGTTACTTCTCGTTTTTTTCTCCTTTTCAGAGAAGTAATTCGAAAACTAATTTTAGTTTCAATACAATTTAATGCCATAAAGAAATTGCTGGGTAAGAAATCAACCACCAGCTTTTTGAGAACTTACAACAAAAAGGAGCTAAACGCAAAGAAAGAAAAAAAGCAAAAAACCGTGTTTACCCAAATTAAGTTTTCGACGTAAGCCAAAGTAAATATTGGCACACTGGGCATTTCACATACTATCTCAGCTTCACTCTACCGTGCAATATGACAGTTGTCCAAGAGAAAAAAAGCTCTTTAAAGCATATCGTGAATGCCCGTAACGTCAAAGATACAAAGCCGCTTTGTTAAATACAGGCACGTCACCCCGTTGATTAAGAACATTTTCGCATCTTATGCCCTAAGAAGTTAGTGAATGCTTTTATTTTATTAATAACATTAGTTCCTTACTCATGCCTATTTTTACGCTTAGCCCTTTAGATAGGAATAACTTGAGGCCATATTTCAAGTTCTTAGTTTAGCAAGGGATGGTAACAAGATTAAATCGGGTGAATGGTTCACACTGTACGGGACTTCTAACATTTGTAAGCAGTGCTGGCCCTCATCTCAAGCAATTTATTGCAAATGCAAATTCTTTTCGTAAGCATTGTCATGCAAGCTAACCGATCGCTTGCATTTCTTAACGTCTGGTATTGGTTTCTCCTTCTTGGTTCATACCGGATAATCACAAAAATCGAACGAATTTTTTGTCTGCTTTACCGATACCCTTTAAGACGGCCAACGGTGTTACAAACCTCACGATGAATTAGCATGCGCTTAACTTTCGGTACGTCTAAGGGAAAAAAGAAAAAATTTAATGTCAAACTGATGAGAATAGGTAGCATAAGAAAAAATACAACTGAAGCCAATTTACTTGAAAAGAATCTAATTGTAGTCATGTGTGTATCAAAAGAAATAGAAAAGGAAAGGGAAGCAATAAAATTTGCATTCAGCGTGTAACAAAAGCTTAGAGAGTAGCACAGCGGATTTAATTGCTTATTTTTGGACTAGGACTTTACATTTTGCTATTCTTTAAGGAATTATTTTTGGTATCTCGTAATGAAATTTTTATTACGGTCCTTAGGGCGGGAGTTCGCTTTTAGCAGGTCGACGCGTGGGACGGCTTTGTGACACATATGGGAAACGTCTATTTCCTTTAGCAGGCCTAATGGGTTGGTAACGGCAAAAGTTCACTTTTCGAACTGGCTTGGATAGCCTTAAAGATACTACCAGCGCCGGAAAATGTCATCGAGATGTAAATTTTTGTGGATAATCTGGTTTGGCTGTGCTTGGAGGGGTTAACTGGACTTCCTGACTATGTGAAGAAAGTGCAAATCCACAAACGATGCCTGTCAGTATTTCATACCATTCCGACTATTTATACAGGAGTTACATCGGTTCTACTTACGCTGCTTTTGTTATTAACAAAACAATTCGTCAAAATTTCGTGTCATAATAAATACCGGTTTATGGTTGGAAGGCGTTTTTTTTTTCTGCGACCAATTACTCGGAAGATGTTCTCTATTCTCTATTCGCGTCAGAAAGAATAGCAGGAAAGAGATGGAAAGAAGGGAGGAGAAGGCTGCAGCCCAGTGGGTGCTTGCCAAACATATAAATGCTATGCCTTTACCGACTGAGTACGCACTATAGCTGCGGTGAAAGAAAACCCACATTGACCTGGTAGTCGTTCTTCTTACCTTCTTGGCTATTGATGGTTAAACTAAACATTGGCTTAAGAAATGTTACGGCAACTCGTCTTTGCCGGAATTCGTCCGTGGCGGACAACCGTGCAGCAGATCGTATGCGCACCGATAATATTGAACGCAAAGAACGTCCAAGAAAGCCTTGTAATGTACATACACTTTTCTTTAGAAAAAAAAATTTTTAGAAATCGAATTTTATCATTGAACATACTTGTCAGCACAATTTCGCACGTTACATTACTTACGTCACTTTAAGGAAAAAAAATCAAAATTGGCAATCGCAATTGATGGTATTTTAATTAATAAAGACACACTCTCTTTTTAAAGCATTAATTCAATACAAGACAATACATTGCTTTTCAGTTTTTTCCGTTTTTTTGTAATTATTTCGTGAAGATCGGCGAAGAAGAGTTTAAGGCTTGGACCATCTATAACTTGGCGACAAGTTTCCTGGAAAGATAGCTTAGGAGTTCACTGGAAGAAACACTCTTTTCTCATAACGTATTACTATGAAGGAAATTCTAACCAAAACCTGCTAGTAACTGGTTACGTAAGAAGACGTTAATATAGCAATAGTTGAGAGCATTCTATTGCCCGCTATGTCAGATGTGACGCCCGATGCTAATATATCTTGAAAAAGGGTAGTCCGTTGCTGGCTAGCCGGGATTGTATGGTTAACTCGAAGGCAAAAATAAATACGTCGCGTAAAGTGAGGTTAAAGACTTTATAGTCTAACTTTAAGCTCTACGGGTGTCAGGAGTCCACTCACTATATCACGTGTACCTGCAGGTAGAGGTGACAACATTGGTTTACTGCAGATTGGTGTTTGCCAGGGAGGCTTGCATACTTACATACATGTGGAAACAGCGGTGGAAGCATGTATGTCCAGTCCCCGTTTTAGACGCAGCAGTTAACTAATGTATGAGTCCTGAGAACTACTGGGTACAGCCCTTCGAGGGGTATCGTGGTGGTTGTGGTTGCTATCATTCGAAAAGCGAATAGTTAAAAGTGATGATGGGCCTCAACATTTACCAGCGTGGATTTATTGAGTTATACACAATAAACATATTAGGATTCTCCAGTGTAGTTCAGGCTCCTAGCTTATAGAGATTATTTAACTCTCTGGAAGGCGACGGTTACGCTAAATTAACCCGTGTGTCATCGGGCACCGTGGGGTTAGACCGACATGGTAATGGACCCACGTACAACCTCTCACACATCTGCAATTATTTCCTTATTCTGCTAGGGAACCTGTAATGAACGTTGTGGCTCTCTAGTCCTTACCTTTGACGAGACAGGCATTAGCAGGAGAATACAAACAATAAGTTTCAAATATATTGAATTCTTTACACCCATAATGAAATTGTTAGACACATGAAAATTTTGGCATGAAGAAGCAAGCTTTTCTTTCAAAGAACACAGCGAGTTTGCGTAAATCCAATAAATGGAAGTTGTGCCATCTGAAATTCCATGGTGGCCAGAAAGATTATTATTTGTTTGCGAATATCAAAGGAATCTTCTAGACGAAAAGATTTGGACGAAATGAAAAAGTCATTGCGTAAACTGAGTCGTATTTTGAGACTCTCGAAAAACCTCTCTACAAAAAAGCCGTCGAATTGTTCGAGAAATGTTAGATTGACTACATTGTTCTTCGCAGGGTTGAAGAATAATATCGAATCGAATTTTGGAAAAAAAAGGAATCATTTCAACTGCGAAGCTTCATACTCTAAGTGGTATTCTAAGCATATGCGTGGATATTGGTTACATAAATGAATATTTTTGGACCCACTATTCCATACTAATTTCTTTTACTTTCTATGTGATTTCTTCACATTATCAATGTAAAATATATATATACAAATAATCTAGGGAATCTGTTTATTTTTACCAAGGTATTTATTGTTGTTTTTTTTAATCTTTTCCCTTCGCAATTTTTAAGTCTAACCCTGTATTACGAATATTATTTCATTATAAGCCGTATTACTAAGAGCAAGAAATAAAATGAATTTCCCAATTGAGGTTCGGTAGTGCTTGAAGATCGTGAAATTAACTTTCAACGTGCTTTGGCACAACTGCCTTTGACATCTGTAAAGAGTTTTATGCCGACGTATTCAATTGCTTCCAAGTATTTTCGTAAACGAAACGAACGGAAGTCTCTCGATCTTTACTTTGTCTATGAAACAACAATTTCCAACCATCATTAACGTGCACTCATCGCACGTTTCCTTAGAAGAAACGAGACTTGGACTTATGTAGACGATCAAGTCCAAGAAACAATCGGCCAAGGCTAGCGAGTATAGTAGAAAAGATGAACCAAGACTGAAAAAACCGCTCGAAAATCTTTCCCGAATGTCTGTGTGTTGTGTATCGTGAATTTCAGGCAAACTAGCAACCAGAGATTTTTCCTGGATTGAAGGCGGCGTAATTGATTTTGAGGTATAAATCAAGATTTTTCATTTCATAAATAAATTCACTTCACCCTTTGTTCACAGGAGTGTACATTTATTCGTTTTACTTACTTACAAATTAAATTCAGCTAACAGTATTTAAAAACCGAATTCAATTGACATTTCAAAGTAAACATTATGCTAATTATTATGAAAAACTAATTCAAAGTATATAAAGAGTAATAAGGAATGAAAAGTGATGCTAATATCAAAACAATGAAATTTATGTACAAAAAAAAAAGAAAGAAAGGACCACAGGAAATCACATATCTAGCAAAGAGGTACACCCCCAGCCAGTACAGATGCCCGTTGGGAGTGCCGTTGCAAACATGCAAAAGTTCGACAATCAATACTAATCATCAATCTCTAATAGTAGTCAATCTTCCAGTCATACTAGGATGTTAAGATTGCAAGTTAATCCATACATACAATAATTGGTTTGATAGCATTTACAGAATCTGCCATTGAGATTAAGGCTTCATTAGGCTTCATTTAGGTTTTTACAAATTACTGTCAACGAATTGCAAAGCTTGTAATTGTATCTATATTGGCTAAGCTTTAGTTCCTAGAGCTAAAGTTCCTAGAGAAGCGGTTCGGGGTATTGGAGTTTACCTCCCTACATAATGGTGGTAAATCGATGTATTAGCTTAATTGGAAAGGAAACACCAAGAATGAGTCTCTAGTTTCTTAGGTGAAGATAAAGCTGGCAAAAGCAATCTATTTCCATAAAAACGCAAATAAAGAAGAAAGTCCCAACCCAAAATTCTACGGGTAAATAGCTAGAGTTGCTTTTGAACAGATTCTATTGAAAGAATAGAATATTTTTGTATATTACTAACATATATATGCTACTACCAGAAAACAAATATATATTCAACTTTATGCCGATAATTATTGATCGATGTATTGGAATGTTTTCTCTTGACTTCGAATTTATTGTATGTAGGGAATAAAATAGAAATTCTTTACCATATTTAACACATATTTTCTTCTTCTTTTTTTGTTCATGAGCATCACAATCTGTTTAATTTTTGCGTGTAGTTTTTCCTTCAACTAATTACTATTTTTAGATAATGACTGTAGAGTAATCATTGCCAGTAATTAACATGAACCGCATCGTCTTAAACTTAAGACACTGACAAGAACTGACAAATAGAGCTTAAGTCATTTGTAAATCATCATCGAAAGCTTTTATAAGAAAAGTTTCACATTTTTTGTCTCTCGTTTAATTTGGCTATAAGACTTTTCAACATGTTAAGTTTTTAAGAAAGATGATTAGAGGTCTGCCATACAGAAACACACACACAGACATATATATGTATACATGACAGTCCGCGCACTTGTGTGCACTAATGACAGGACTTTTTGTCGTTGTTCGCTTTATATATTTCATTACAATGATTGCCATATGCTCCACTTTACTTCAAGCTTTACCATTGTCATTATTATCGTCATTACTTGCGTCATGTGGTTTTCACTTTTCTTTTCTCCTTGCTTGCCATGCTTTTCAAGATGTGGTTCGTTAAAGCCTTTGGCAAAAATATCATGGCATTATTAGCATCATCGGCATCAACGGCAGCAACAGCAGGGACCCATTGAGTAACCGCATCACGTATTAGTAGTTAATCGATGCTGGTAATTTATTGACATTCAATGCCACAAATGACTGAAATAGAAAACTTTCTTAGCCTTCCTTTCGCTCTCAACCTCCCTACGAACGAACGTCATGGAATGTGCTTTAAGCAAAAAGAAACAGGGATAAAATATTCATTACTTGATTTTGTAAATAAAAAAGAATACAAAGTAGGGTTTGGGTTCAAAATGAATACAAATACTGACATTAACATTTTAAGATTTTTTTTGTAGCTTTGAAATTATACCATTTTACGTGTGTGTGTGCTAAACCACGAAACATGAATAAACACTCGTTTACCTATAATTATAATTATTACAAAATTTGTTGTATATTCATGTTTAAAAAGTAAAAACAAAATAAAAAAAAAACACAAAACTTTTCTTGACCGTCTTTTTACAAAAAAGAAAAAGAGAACGAAAGCATATCCATGTATACGAATAAGTCGTGTCTGTCTGTCTGGCTGTCTATCCGCCGCTGATTGTCCTCAAGGTGTTAATAATGATGTCTTTTATAATAAATAATAATGATTATGTTGTTGTTGCCTTCATCTGTTGTTGCCAACAATATTCGTTCCATTTCAAACTTCAAACAAAGAGAGAAGTGATGTTGAAGATAAAAATAATATACGGGCTTACATGAAAACAGCAACAACAAGGAAGCTGACTTAACAAATCTAGAAAGCAAACAAATGAAAAAAAAAACAAAACAAGTAACTGAAGAGAAGAAAGATCGTTTTTCATTTTTGCACAAAAAGAACATGAAAACTATAGGTAACCGGTTAACCGATATTGCAAGAGCTAGATGCAGACATTGTCAATAAGAAAGCCGGGAAGAAGTGTGCAATGAAAAGGTTAAAGTTAACCTACTAGTATTCGTCAAGCCTTGTACTAATACCACAGAAGAGATCTTACCCAACTTATGTGTGTGCATTAGATGAGAGTTCAAAAATGGGTAGGGTGTTGCCTTTGAAATACACCCAAGGCTACCTATGGAAGATGAAAAATAATTCAAAAGAAATTTTGCTTTAAGCTGCGGGAAAAGAAGGAAACAAATACTAAAACTATCTTCGCTTCAAAGTGCATCTGAATCTTCAACTTATTTGGATTATATCTTGTGACAGTCGAATATCTGGCTTACATATGTATTAACGTCTATTTTTTTACGTAAATAAGGAATAATTATCACAAGTATAACAAAAAAAGAAAAAGAAGCCGTAATACATAATAAATGTGATTGATTCCATAGCTTCTTTAAAATATGAAAATGTTGGTGACATAATTGTGAGTTATGTGCATTCGTTTCCTTAATACTATAATACTTCCAGTATGTCACTAACAGTCCAGAGTAGCCTAAGTAGTCGAGTAGGTAAGACTGCCGACTTACAGTTCAATGTTTGCCGATTCAAATTTCAGGTTGTAGCTGTACTGAGTACGCCCAGTCGTCATAGTCGGCATAATACTTACCGACTGAATGCATATCCAAGCAAGTAAATCAACGTAGTAGCTGGAGACATAGACACGAATAGGAGCACGTCCTAAGCAGAGAAATGACTGGCCATTGCTATGAGGTAAGATCGGTACTTGTAAGAAGACAGGATATTACAAGTAGATGCTGATGCTGCCACGTGATAAGGCGAACATTAAGTTGGTAGAGCTTTAGAGAAAAGCAGATGCTGCTAGTTCGAGGGAGTGGTTTACATACTTAGGGGACTGGATGAGTGTAGCCAGCGGACAAGTGGACACTATTAGGAAGACACCATGAGACGCATTTAGTTGAAAAGGTAAGAGTACTTAAGCTAAAGTTCAGAAACGATTAAGTGGAAAAGCGAAACAGGCGTAGGCACAGAGAAAAGTAAATGGAAAGATGGACAACCCACTTTATGTGGACCGCCTGTTATATATATATATGTGACATGTATGTGATATATTTACATTTTTGTATATGGAATCATTTCTCCATTCCAACAATGCAAGTAGGTGGTAAGGGACCATTTTGTTTAACGTCTGCGTGTTTATTCCGCAAACTAAATAGTGAATTTATAATACCATTCATTTTTCAAGTGCACTTAGAATAAAACAACAGAAACATTAATTTTATCATTCAATAGAGAGCATTAAAATACATTTTACACTTTATTAGCGAATGGCGCCACTGTCAGTACTTGCATTCTAAGATAAAAGAACATGTACTTCCCCCTAAGCTTAATGCTTACCGAATAGAAATGCAAATATTCATACGATTAGTCTTGGTCACTGTTATCTATCATTCCCTGCGTAACAACTTCCTCAAGTAGTTGACTGCGCTCGTATACGTAGATTTATAAATAAGCACGCATGCTTGCTTTAAAAACGATAAAGCGCTTACGTATTTGCGTAAAAACTTGAATAAGGAATATTTTGTTGTTTTGCCTTTTCATATACATTTTATCTTCAAATCAATTTCATTACGCAATGAATTGATTTAAAATGATTCCCCCCTTCATGTGTGTATGTAATGTATTTTTTTTTTTTTTTTTTGTGATGCAATTTTTCTTTTCTTTGATAACCGAGACTGGTTGTTGTGTTAATATTGTACTAAAGATAAGATTTTCTCATTAGGTTTAGAGAACATCAGAATGTCACGATTAATTTGTCAGTACTTTCGAAATGCTGCCTAATATAAGCAAAAAAGAAGAAAATTCAAAGCGAAGAGAAGAGAGGAGAAAAAGAAATCAATTCCAAACAATCAATTTGTCTTCTTCCTAATCTCTCCTTAGTATGGCGTCACTATTTGCTAACAGTGAACAGTAAAAACTCATTAATTTAAGTTAATTGTCATTGAACTTATTTGCCAGTATTAGTATCTGATACACAGACTGTCAAATTGCCTTGACAAAAAACACAGATCGTACATGTTAATAATAAACTATACTACTAAAGCTGGACGGTTAGTATTTAGCTATGTACGTATTTGTGTATGTTATCGATATGTAAAGTCATTGCTTCTGTTATGTATTCAATTTTTTCTTACTTTCATTGCCTTTTTCCTTTTTTTCCTTTTTTTCATTTTGTTTTTTTTTTATGCATTTTTACGGAGGTTGCCGCTGGTCTTCCATTTTATATCTCTGACCGGTTGCATGGAATTCAAACGAAAAGGTATGAATATGTATAAACATGTGTATGAATATAAAAAATAAAACCGTTCAGTTTCCTTTTATTTTTGTTTTTTTTTTTTATTAATTTCGTTCATTTTTTGTAGTAAGAAATGGATGGAAGCCTTTTACTCTCTCCATATCCTCGCACCTTTCATAGTTTTTATCTTTTTCTTTCTGCAACTGGAAAGTTTTTTTCTTTTATTCTATGATAAAATTGACAAATTAATACGTTTCTATATAACTTTGGACAGCCTGGACAATTTCAGATAAGTTTGGGTTTCTGATAATCTTTTTCGTTTTTTTTTTTTTTGGTTTTTTCTTGTTACAGAAAAAACTGTCCATAAGAAATATATATATATATATATATATATATATGCTAATACACCGACCATTTACAAATAATCCATTACGAAGTAGTTTTCCATGTTAAGTAGTTTTCGAGTTAGGAAACAAATGCCATATAATACTTGGACAATGCTTCATCTATTTTTTGTTTAAGTTCAATTTAGTTAAGCTGCCGTTTTTTAATCCATCATCACAAGAAAAAGATATAACAGTTCTGTTATTGTATTTGTAGCATCTAGAGATTTCGTGAAGTATACAGATGCACTTACGACTTGCACGACTTCCGTCGATTTATTCAAGTCTTTCTATCGTGTGGCCCTTATAGGCCTTTATTGTTAGTCTATTCGTTTTCTCGCTAAAATAGTGTAAAGGTCTAAATGTCAAAAAGGAAAAATATGAAATTGAAATATCGTTCGACAATAAGTATAACCGGGAAATATTTAAAACATTTACATTCAACATGAGATATATAGACATATGTCGAACAAGCCCTCGCTGTTTTTATAGCAATTATTTCTTTGTTTAGAATCGTCAGTAAAAAAACCTATCACTGCCACTGTTTTCCCCCCATCTTTCTAGCATTATATGATTTCCATGCGAGAAAACGACACACAGCTTGAAGCTATCCACACGTCGACCCAGGTTTTGGTTTTCTTCATAAAAATATAAACTTTGCCTAGCCAGATCATGTGCTATCGATAGGAACAAGTTGTAGGCGAAAGCAGCAATGTCCCATGAATTCGATGGACGGAATAGCTGAGCCTAGGCTTCTGTGGTAAGTTTTGTCAAATTGCCAGTTGTTCTTGGTAGCTTTCCCTAGCAATAGTTTCCCTAAGTTAGAAAAACCTAAGTACACCCTACTTAGCTGCGCTTTGTCCTCCAGGCGAGAAATCAGGTCACCATTAGCGATGCGCTAGACTACTCAGACTCAGAGTTATTTGAGCTTTGGATAACGTGAAGTGTATATAATTCATCGCTCGATTCAATAGAACTGCACTTCGAATTAGACAAGTATACCTTAAATAATCTTTTTTGATCTATTAAAGCGGCTGAAATTAATAAAATTTTGTGAGATTTTTGTGTAGTGAGTAACCTATTTAACCTATTTAAGCTAACCTGTTGTCTTCTTCTTCGTATTCTCCTTCAGCCCTTTCTGGACAATGAATGAATTCTGCGGCGCACGAGGGATTTCTTGATTGATGATAAAAAAACCGTGCTTCAAAGCCCCCTCTCTGCCCAGCGAGACTGCTACGTCCACATGCAGAGGCTAATTCGAGTTACAGAACCGTTGCTTACAAGTTTTCTGTGTCACGATCAAGTCTTATCTTTTAGATCGACTAGAATCTACTTAAATCTGATCAGAGGCGGTTGTTTTTCTTCTTCTTTTCTTCTGATACCAGAGATATCAGGGGCCCAAGAAGTAACTTTCTGCAGAGACGGTCGTCCTGGCAGCTTCCTAGTGGCAATGTTTGTTCAAATTTGCGTGAAGGACGTTTGTTTAACTTGTAGGAAAGCGGAGATTTCACCATGTAATATGTCTTCATCTGACGCTTAAGGATTAAGCGATTAACTTTTTCTTAGCCCAAGTGCCATTTGACATTGTGAGGTTCAAGATTTTACAGCATTTAAAGATATATCACCTCAAATAAAGTAAATCGAAATCCAAAATGCCAAGATTTTTCACAGTCTGTCAGCTATGATGGCAAATCTGATCCAAACCGAAAGGATTTATCAAAAATGGAATAATATTGTTAGGAATTTCGCTTTTCTCGGATAGGGCTCGTACCAGTAGATCGTGGATATTCTTTTCAAGAGAAATACATTTCAAAATTCTTTTATTTACAATTATATATCTTAACAGTAGGATTAATCACAATATATATTTGACAATACTCTCGACTGCTCAACTCAAATATTCTTTTTCTACTCACATGTAAGGGTCCGACTGACTCTGCCCTCCGCAAATAATCTATTTATATACATTTTTACAAGCATATTACGATTACTACTAACTTCATCGCTTCATTTTTAATCCGTTAATCAGATTTTCCGCTAATAGTTTTCCTCAGCCGGCAGCTGCATGACGCGCCGCGAATGTGCACTTAGGTTTTTCCCCGTCTGCTTTTGCGCTAATCGTTTTCCTCGGTCGGCAGCTGCATGATGCGCCGCGAATGTGCACTTGGGTTTTCTCTCTCTAGGGAATTTATTATTTGGGAAAATCAAATAATTGGAATGAACTGGATTTGGGATTCCCGTAACAATACAAGGCATTTAAAAGCTAAACATTCTCATAAATGTTTCGTTTCATCCGCGTTAAGGTTTCCGAGCAGCTAAAGCTTATCTCCCTATCCTAGACTAATAAAAAGGTTTTAAGTGATGGGCATCTAAATTTCGTCTTAAGGTTTGTATATAATTCTTTACATTTTTACCTTATTATGAGGTTGTTATGCTTATTTATCACCGTATATTAACTCTTTAACATGTAAAAGTAATAATAATAACCATTTGACCTTACACTGCACTTTATTATTATCTGGTCGTAATTTTAAAGTTCAGTGTAGTTTTTCGAAAATTTTTGAAATTTTATCTTTTTAAAATGCTGCCATATTCTTGACATGCCTTACTAAACCTATAATGAATTTTAATAAATTATTCACAACATTCGACAAACAATATGCTGTTCTTTTCTTTAACAAGCTTCTTGCATGAAAATATGCTACAGTTTCCTAAACATTTGAAATGAAACTAAAAGTATGCTTTCGTAAAATCGTAATTGATTATTTATTTGTTTTCCATATGATACAAAATACAAAATATCTGTTCAAGAAAATGAAACAAAAACAAGAAAAAAAACGAAAACAATTTTTAAAAGTAAAGAAAAAAAAAAAAAGAACATATAATCTTCTCACTTAACAAATTGCTAACATTCAATTTACTGCAACTCGTTGGCTTTTTTCTTACGGGTTTTTTGTTTCCTTCAATAAAAGGAGAAGAAGTATTAAGAAAAAAAAAAAAAATCGTGCATGCCTTTTATTTATTTATTTTTTTTTTCTTTTGCATTGTTATCTATCCACCCATTCACACTTGGAGTTGTGAAATGCTCGAAAAGAAAATTTCAACTTATGCTGTAGAGTAGATTACTGCACAAAATTGGTTTTTAACATAAAAAGGATTTACTAAGCCAGAATGGCAAGGGAAACTTAAAAAGGAACCCACTAACGTAACATATATTTCGAACACATTTCCACTCATTTCTCTCGCACAAGCTGGTGAAGATAGAGCGAGATTGAGTGATGGTTTTAGAAGAAGAAAAATTCTGCCTGTATTGAGAAATAGTTGGTTTTTTTTCCTTTTTCTTTTCACTTCACATGTATGCCCGTTTGACATATGTACACATGTAGTGAATGTGTTCCCTTTTCACTTTAAAAAGATAGATAGAGAGAGAGAGAGAAAGAGAGAGAGAGAGAGAGAGAGAGAGAGAGAGTGAGAAAGATAATGAAAAGGAGAAAGCATACATATAACATATGCTACAGTCGGATTAGTTTTAAGTAAAATCTATGCACGTCTTATAAGCAAGACGATGTGGTAAATTTTATTTTTGTCTTACAATTTTACGAACGAAGCCAAGCATACACCAATGCATTTATTTATGCAATCTTGTTATTGTTGTGGTTTCTGTCGGTTAAAGACATTTAATTTGCATGATAAACACAAAATAATTTACTATGGTTAAATAAATCTAATAAAAATCTCTTCATTTTATTTTTTTATTTATTTATCTTTTTCAAGATTTTCAAAGAAAACTTTTTAATAAAAAGTAACGAAAAAAGAAACGAAAAGACACCTGATTTTAAATTTGCAAACAATTTGTGAACTTTAACACTTTTATAACTGATTTACATAAAACTGATTCCGCATCGTGTAGACGCAGTCTATCCTCGAACATTCGACCATAATAATAATAATAATAATAGAAACATCATAAACGTGATTAAAAGTTTTTTTCAGTTGCTTCATAAATTACCATTCAACCAAAAAAAAGAAAACAAATCCCTTTCAACTTCACTTTTATGTAGATGAAATTTTGCCAGAATAACCCGGCGTTCATTGTTCTCTAATATCAAAATCATTGTTCATAATTAACTTATCTTCAATGCATCAAATAAATAAATAAATTATGATTCTTACCTCCAATCAATTTATCAAATGCTTTTATTTTTTGTTCCATCCGTTGTCATTTGCTGATCGATATGAGGTAATTTATGGGGCTAAACAAAATCAAATGTCAATACGAATAATTCATAGTTAATGGAGTTTGTAATAATATGTGCTCCACATAAAGGTTATATATTAATCCAGCAACAAAATATGCGGGGCATATTATATTGGTGCGGACGTATGTAACAGCCATGAGAACTTAAAACATCCCATTCTTTTACTAAACAATTTGGAATCATATTTCGAAGCGGTTTAAACTTTTCTGTCCGTCGGTCCTTCTAATATGTTCAATGTAGAGTTTGCAAATTTCTGAGATATCTCAACGAAATTTAACTTGCTTCAGCTGATGAGGCTTTTACGACCATTTCGCATTAAAAAAAATTATGTCATTACATGAAAAATAGTTTGTAATTTTAAAAATTTTGCACTAAGGAATAGTATTTCGGCTGTTGTTATGACAAGTAAGCTTTTATATATAGCAGAAAGATCTACTATGTAATATTTTATGGTGAAAATTGGTGCCTAATAGTAATTTGGTATAAAAATTAAATGTACCAGATTGGGACCAAGCAGACCTATTTTTTGGCTGCATCCGATGTAAACAGTCTTATGAGAAGCAAGCGTTGATTTGACAAGAAAGTACTATTTTTAGCATCTTCTGATGAAAACAAGGGAATAATAATAAAAAAAGTGGAATACGGTAGTCAATGGTCTGCCTTTCCCGACCTTAATGGTTCTTTTTTTTCGACCAGCCACTCAAGGGTTTCCATTATCCGTGCAATACAGTGACGGATGGAAATAAGTAAGGCAAGAGAGCGAGATAGGGAAGGGACCGTAGCAAGTGTGACTAACCGGTAAACGTGATGCCTTTACCGACTGACTCACTAAGACTACGGTCAAACTTTTGATCTCGCGAACACTGACTTTCTAGTAGTTACTCTTTCCTAATCGGCTACTCATGCAGACTCTTGTCAACTTTCATAGTAATAATAAAAATAATTCATCAGAAATCCACAAAATATCCGAGGCCCCTTTTTCGGTATTGAATGTCGATACCTGTTCGGCTTATTTTTCACAGAAAATTATGCAAAATTAGTCAGCTATTTGGAGTGCTTTATAATCGTCCATAAGTTCATTAGCCTAACAACTTCTGGCAAACAAACGATCAGAATATGCCGATTTCCAGCGCTCTAAAGCTATCATCCCACTATTTTTTCCTTTTTCTTTTTAAATTGTCAATCAATCAATCACTCAGGAGGTGTTGCGGTGTACGTGAAACATGTTGGTGTTCAGAAGGAAGTAGGGAAAGAAATAGGGAATGGCCGCAGTCTAGTATGTCAAAAATTATTTTTTTCGAGTCGATTCGAGACCGAAGAATTTTATTGAATTTAGGCCAAAAGCGTTACAAGTTGATCTGGGTACTATTCTTAATTTAATCGTCGTCGAAAAGGGTACAAAGGCACTTCACGCAAGTGTCCTTCGTTTTTTTGTAATGAGATTAGTTCGGGGTTGTCAGATTTAACACGTCAAGCTAACTTAGTTGGTATACTTTTTCCAAATGCAACTACATAGCTATTCCCTAATATTTATTTACAAAATACAGTTTACCGAACCACAGATCACAACTGGCAATGCGAAGTTGACGGTCGCTCTTATTGTTTTCTCATGTTGTGCGATAGCCCATGTGTCCACTTATTTTCCTCTGGAAGCAGAAAGTAAATATGTGATGTAATTTCAAAAAAAGATAAATTCGATTCGTAATGCAAAACTTGTTGTTCGCGTATAGCGCAACATCATTACAAACAATGAGACTGAAACGTTAGATTGCTTGTATTAATACTATGGCTGTCCTAGTACTATGCGTATAAAAATTATTATTGTAGTCGTTCTATGTTAAATAGTAACATGAGAAAGCCATTTACAAAGAAAGGTGTCTGACAAATTAGCGTTCGATTGGTGCCTAAATAATTTCACTCTTTTGTCTAGACGACATCTGCGATGAGACAAGGAAGGACTTGAGTTTAATGTTCAATTGACATTACTTTCTTGAGATATAAAACCTTAATTTCTAAAGTTTTTCCCGCACCAATTATATGTTTTCGGTGGCAGTGTAACATGTTGCACTGTCTCTATTGAAATTGCCTCGATAATTGTACCCCATAACATGTGTCAAATTTTTTCACAGTATTGAACTCCACTTAAGTATCTTAATTCATATGTACGCGGCCCCACCTAACCAAACTTAATCTTCATTTTCTCTGTTATTATCTCTAAGCAAGTGTGAAACAACATGTTGTTCTCCAACACTTTATAGAGAGCTGTATGTATTTATTTAGTTTTTCTTTTTTGTTTTGGTTTTTGTAGTCAATCACTATCACCTGTTATCTACTCGCTGTTTTTTTACATATATATATATATATATATTTATATGTCTATTTATATAATAACGGTAAATTTAATTAAATTTGTATATTTTAAAGCCTTTAGCGTTTTTAATTAACATGTTCATTCCGCACTGGCCCGGTTATAAACTCTAAGCTCTACTATCAAAACATAACCGACTTATTTATAATAATATTTATTTTTATAAAATTTGATTTGTTGATTGCAGAGATTTCAGTTTGTTTTGACATGTTTTCAGGCTATAATTTCATAATTAACAAGGAAAAGAGACACACAGAGTCCAAATATTACAATTATTGAGGTTGATTGTGCATACATACTATTTGTTTATGTTGTGGATACTGAAACACTCAATCATTTAATCATGGAATAGTTTAATTATAAGGTACTCCGCGGAACATTATTTTTAATTTACACAAAAAACACAATTTTCATAAAAGATTGAACATTTCATTAATTATTATTTTGAAAATAAAGCAAACTTTTTTTTTTTTTTAATATGATTTTATGGTAAAAAACTCATTCTATCATATAATTGATATTCAATTCTAAAGCTTACGACACGAGGAAAAATTTGTCAATCTATCGCATACATTCTTCGCGATCAAGATCTCCTCCGAGATTAAGGTTTTTTCTCTTAATCGTAAGTTCATTTACATGAAGTTATTATGCAGTATTATAAATTAAAGGGATGAAAAAGCAATCGGCTTAATTCCGGCTAGCAGTTTGTCTGCTCGGCGAGAAAACCCATATCCTCTGCAAACTCGTTATTTTGAATAAGGAACTACAGACAATTCCTGCGAAGCATGGTTTTACTATCGAAACCCGTAATACCATACCCAATGACGATTATATAAACAAATAACATAAAGATGAGTCGAACGTACACAATTCGTACAACCACCAAAAATATATAAATAAAATAAGCAAAAACCCTTTAGCAGGCCGCGGTCCACCATTAAATATGGCCTTGTATACGAAGTGGTCGAAAAAAAAGTTGTCTGATCCAAACAATTTCGTATAGCGTCCACTTTTGGGTAAAAACAATTCAGTGCATCAAATTCCACCAAAATACCTCAAAAATTACGGTTGAAAACAAAAAACAATACGGACGGGCGGACAGAAAAGATTACAATGATTTAGAAAGTGCCTAAGAATGGATCGGTATAATAAAATTCGGGAGTATCTCAAAGCTTTCGGGTGGTATGTGGCGTTGTGTATAGCAAAGAAGAGAATTATATTTGGCTGTGGCCGAACCTTTTACGCCCAACGGCCTTATGGTAAAATAGAATATGAAAGTATTTATCGTGGAGATGATGGGTAATTAACTTTGAAAACAGAAACATTTCCACCTCACTGTGTGCTGTGGATCTTGACCCTTGATCGCTTTGGACCATTTTCAATAGCAATCTGCTTGCAAGCACTTCCGATGTATTGATTTTTGACATCAGAAAGATGTTTAGCACAATGGTTACACAGGCAGACAGCGGGAACGACGGATGTGCTCAGATATCGATTCAGAATTTGATGTTATGGAAGTATGTATACCAACCATTTTCGTTGGGACTGACATTTACGGAACGACTTTTGTAAACAGTCTTTCGGAGGTCCGAACATTTGCAAGTTTAGTTCCCAAAAATTGTATAAGCTTTTACAAGCAAAATATGGGTTACTTCTTTGGTACTCACGTTGAATGCAGCGTCTTAACTGTACTTCATCAACTGCAATTTTCTGTCCCTTTTCCACTTAAATGCTGTTACACCAAAAATACGCTTCTGCTCCAAACATTAATACTACAAATTTTGGAAAATGAGTGAGATATGTGGGACTAGGCCACAGACTTAACGCAAAAATGGAAAATTGCAGTGTGTGATGAGTTGCATCGTGTGATCTTGATAGGGGACACATCACGTCAACTTTTTTGGAGATTACACGATTACGATCATTGCACATTTC
This sequence comes from Glossina morsitans morsitans, assembly GCA_001077435.1. Taxonomy (NCBI): domain Eukaryota; kingdom Metazoa; phylum Arthropoda; class Insecta; order Diptera; family Glossinidae; genus Glossina; species Glossina morsitans. The sequence continues at coordinate 72,708 of CCAG010022279.1, forward strand.
TTTCAATAAATTAACTGCGTCAGGAAAAATATGACATGGCGCCTTATGTTGTTGAAACCACATATCGTCCAAACTGAAATCGGGTAAATTATGTTTCAAAGTAGCCACAACTATATTTATGTAGCGTTCTCCATTTAAGACAGTTTCAACACCATTTTCATGGGCAAAAATGACATTTTCGGCACACAAACTACACCTTAAAGTTACTTTTCGTACACGTAAAGGTCGTTCAGAAAAAGCAGCTGGGTCTTCTTTACTCCAGAGCTGCATTTTTGTTTCTTTATGACGCCACATTTAACTGTGAATATGGGCTTCATCCCACATTTGCAAAACGTTGCAGAAATGAATTCGTTGTCTTTGTAACATATTTTAGCATTTTCTATGCGCTACACAACTGTGTATTCATACCATGCACCATGAGTGGTACCGGGTGTATTGTGTTTGGGCGGACGTGTGTAACACGCAGATGTCTTTAAGATAGACCCATCTTTTATTGTGCCGGTTGATTCAGAATCATTTTCTAAATCGATACAAACCGGTCTGTCGTCCCCTTCGTTTTAAGGTCTGCCCATTTTTGATCACGCTACAGGTCTTAATTTGTGAGACATTTTGATTAAATCTGGTACATTGACGTGTTTTGACCAAAGGACGAACGCTATTGAAAATACTTTGGATCGGTCCACATTTTCGATCCCTTTCCCACATAACACCCTCTTTTAAAAATTGTTATATGGGAAAAATTTCAATTTTCAAAATTTCTCAAAATTTGTAAGTGGTAGTATTTCGCCATTCTAAAGTGGTATAAAGTGTCTGGAACGGCTGGGGCAATCTTTGCGCTTCCTCTCATGTAACGAAAACTGAAGTTCATATGACAAATAGTTTTAATTTCATTTTGACAAATTAACTGTACCAAATTTGGACCGTCTCAGTTATTTTTTGTAACCTACCTGTATACATATTTGCACGAAAATCGATCCTTTGTAGGGCAGAGAAGCATAAATTTTAATATATTATGATGAAAATTAATTCATAATAGCAATGGTTATGATAAAAGTTGATCCGTAATAGTAAATTGATACAAAAATTGACTCTGCAAAATTTGGACGACGTACGCCTATTTTTAGACCCTCCACTTTATAAGAATTTGTACGAACATTAGCAAACAAAAATTAACTATGCTGAACTTTGAATACGTGAAAGTAAGCTTTTGTTTGCACGGAGGTCTAGTTTTTAATATACAGTCATATTAAAAATTGGATAGTAAGTTCCTATAATAATTGACTATAATTTTTCTCTTCTACGGCAAGAATAAGAATTGTATTAGACAATGTGGTGTAGGGTATTTATAGGGCCTAGCGTGACTATAATGTTTTCACTTGCTTTCGATAGTGATTTGCCGAAGGTTATTGAGCACAAGTGTCAATTTTAGCGGGAATATGAGAAAAAAACGGACGTCAACACGTTTACCGGAGCACTCTGTGTACACTCATTTTAAATATAATTACGATCATTGTCCGGCAGTGTTTGCGAATTCACACAACTCCTTAAGGGGCGGAAAGGTTAACAAGTATAGGGCTTTAGAAAAAAACGCTTTTGCTGGTCTACGATGTCTTTACAATTCTAGAAATATGAAAATGCTTTTTCAGCTCTAATTGTTTCTCCTCATTCTCATTTTTCGACAGCGCATTTTGCTGCATGTATCAAAGAGCACATTTTACAATTTATATGTTGCAAAATGAAGGAAAAACGGCAAGAAAGTCTAAACTTCAGCAGTCGACCTCATAATCAATACTTGATACTAAATTTTTATTTTCTTGGCAAAAACTCCGGAGGTTTACGCCCTACTCTGAGTTTCATATCTCCTTATAGGTCGTCTTGATAAACAATACACAATACAATAACACCTGCTGTTAAGCAAAAAAAAAAGTTTCTTCCAAAAATGTACAGTGACGTTACTCTTCGAGCATTCACTTCCTCTTATCGTTTCATGCTGTATCTAGCAATAGATCATGTGTTTCTTTTTTATACTCATCACCAAATGTTGAGGGATCTATTGATTTTGTCAAAACGATTGCAGCATCCAGAAAGGAGCGTCAGAGATCCCATATATTCACATATTCTTGATCAGCATCAAATTTTAAATCTGTCTGGCCGTTTGCGTAATGTCTGTTCTAAACATTCTCCTGGCCACCAAAAAAGAAGCTCGCGACTTCGAATTAGTAAACACGTTAGAAGTTCCTGCGCACAGGACAAATCGCTCGAAAGATACGCCCACAGCCTTACGTAAGCTGAGATCACCTCTTTTTTCATAAACTGTGGCAGAGAAATGTACGAAACTTTTCGCACACATTCTGTGGACGATGCTGTAGCATGTGAACAAAAATGGAAAAAATTGACTACGCCCACCCAATATTATCGTGTATAAAACTTAAGCTTTTTTTGCTATACCTTTGTAGGGCGCAGAAACAAGCTTCAAAAGCTACAAAAGCATATAAATTCTTGGCCAGTTTCAATTTTGAAATGCACCCAAACATGTCCGTCTGTTCGTATGTCCATATTTTTGTCTTCGCGACAATGTAGTATTCTCCCCTTAGTGAAAATGACGATATGGCTATAAAATTTGCGAAAGAATTTGGAAGTGATTTAAAGTTTTCCAAGGGCACGCCCACAACGCCCACAAAAGCTTTTATTTTGAAAACCGAAAACAAACAGCCACACTCACTCCACATTGTAGAGCAAGAAAATTTAGTTCTTTCACTTTTTTTGTGTTTTTTAAGATAATGGTGATGGGTATAAAAGATTCGGTTACGACGAATATAATTTTCTTACTTGTCAAATTTCTTTAGATCAGAGTTACGAATGTTCTTAGGCGGATCGCGTCGAATTCAAAGTTTTATCTGCGAGCTTGGTTATTTTTCATCTTAGTGCTTCTGATGGCCATAACCAGGGGGAATGGCTCAGCTAATTCGGCGTAGAATTTTACTCAACATTTCGAGCCCTACTTTGTATTTTTTTTAAATCCATAACACATTAGAAAATTTGCATATAATCCAGCACTATTTGTTGCGAATAATATTTATTAAATCTAAAAAAAGGAAAAATGAATAAATAAATAAATAAACATCACAAATTTATTTATTTATTTAAATCACAATAAATTTGCTCCATTAGTTTTATATATACTTCCATACATTATTCCATTTTTTTCTTGTTTTATAAGAGCACGTTACTCCCAAGCAAATTACATATTGAATATTTTCTAAGCACCCACCCAACTAAAAAAAAGTTTCGCGTAAAAAAATCTGCTTTGCTTAAATCAATACAAAATTTTTCATAAATCATTTAGATTGACATTTAGTTGAGTCATGTCTGATATATTACTCTTGAAAGCGTTTATTTCGTTTATCTAAAGAATTTTTTGGCAAATTATTTAACTGCATTTTAAACAAGAAAAACTTCACTTACACCGCAGAGTTTTCGGATGGAAAGAGCAAAGCTACAAAAGAAATGAAAAATTGTAAGGTTTCGTGTTCTAGTTGTTATTAAGAATTTTTTAAAGCCATTTATCTTTACGGAAACAGAAAACATCTAACTTAACCTTACCACAAATATTAATTTAATTTAATTTTACACAAACATTAATCAATGCAATGTAAGAATGAAAAAGCCTTATAGGGTTTTAAGAATCGAAGATAACTACGTATGAGGGCATGGTGAAAGAGCAGTTGTGTTGGCTAAGAGGGAGTAGAGAAAGAGTTGGAAGAAAGGACAAATAAGTAATTGTGTAAGTTCAACTCAAGAGCGAACACAACTGGAACGGGCAGAAGGTTACTCCAAAACTGGGCTTTGCGGTTGGGTGCATTTCAGTTATATTGGTAGGGGTAGTTCTAGAACGAGCACGTGAAGATATGGAAAAACTTGAGAAGTCTTATTAAAGAACTTATTTGCTAGACTAGTACTACTCACAAGATACTACGATTTCTACAATTTCTAATTCTTACGATCTAAATTATTAGAGGCCCACGTCAATGTTAAGTCCTAACTGGGAATTCCCAAATTCTTATGAACATTATTTTTGATAAGGTAGCACGATTAACGTCACGACCTACATTAAAGTAAACACTTGGAGACCATTGTGTTATATTTTATAGAGGTGTAATTCTTTTCCTAGCCGAGCTCATCTCTATTGCTCTCCTTTATAAGTTTAGTCAATAATTTATATAAATAAATCAAAAAAGCAATGTTGGTGGCTAACTCATTTTTACTTATTTACAACATTTACAAGATTACACAAACAGATATCTATAGATAAGCACAGCCCAACCGTCGCTCCGGCGACGCTTTCACTAGTGCTGAGGGTAGATGAGCGCTAATAACAATCATAGGCGAAATCTACTTTTAAGAATGTCCAACTGATTTTTGCCTCGTTTTATTACTTGCAATGAGATACAAAGCAAAACGAAACCAACCTTAAGAATCGTCATTACGAACTATAAACCCTCAAGTGAAGTCGGACTCGCATATAGGAAAACTTATGCAAAGGTGACTTTTATAAGATGTAAAATAGTAAACAAAGTGTCGACTGATATGCAAACATTATGGAGACTTCTGCGTTACAATATAAAGAACTTAATATCGTTGTCTACGAAGTTACTATGCCCCCTACACCACTTGTGATACAAGGGCATATTACATTTGTTATCACTTTCAAGGTTTGCGGTGCAAGAGTACATTAAGTGTGTGCGGATGTACGCAACATCTGCTTTTTATTAGACCGATCGATTCACAATCACTCCCAGCGTCTCTGTCTGTCTGTCCATTCTATGACTGTCCATATAGTCTTGTGTACGTACAGGTCGCAATTACTGAGATATTTTGATGTAAGTTGATACCCCGGCGTGTTTCGAGCCAAGGCCGAACGATAGAAAATGGTTTGAACCGTGCCGCTTTTTCGACCACTTTCCATATAATGCCTTATTGTGAGAATTCGTTACATGATTAAATGTTTTAAGTGAAGTGATGTAGAGCAGGCCGTGGCCCACTATTATGTTTTAATTGGTTTTAATATCTCGATTCTTTGAGCAACTGCTTCCCCAAAGTAAATTTTTTCTACATGTGGCGCACCGGTATTTTTCTTTTGAACGGCTCATGATGAGATGTTCTCGCTTTTAATCATGTAGATTGAAAACTGGTAAGGCTTTATAACTAGCGCTCTTATACACGGTCCGAATATTCTTTCCTCTCCTAGCATATGCGAAAAACATTAGTTGCTTTTGTCAATTCAAATTTTTTCACAAACTTCTTTTATTGCGATGAATATATGGACCTTAAGCTAACCCGGTCGTATATTGCCAAATACTCCCATTTAGCCCAAAATATGCGCTTTTTTAAGGCTTATGATGAGATAACAAAAGAGAGTAGAAGGAAACATAAACTTCAAATAAAAAAATAATGAATTGCTTTGCAAATTAAGAAATCGTGAAATTCGAAATATTAGTTATTAGAACATCAGTTGCAGATTAGTAAGCGAACCACTAAAAAATTAGCCAAAAGAATTATCAAAAAATCAATATTCACCATTACTGCTTCTACTTCCTCCTTTCACCTCACACATGCGAGCAAACAACACTAAGCATAAACAGTCAAAGATACGTTATTGGAGCACAGCCCGGCATTAAATACCCTACACCACTTCGCATAACGTAGTTATTAATATAACTACTTTTTAAAATAAGGTTTTATATGGGAAGGGATCGACATAGCGGTCCGATCCGACCATTTCCAATAACGTTCGTCCTGAAAGAGATACAGGTTGGGGTATCAAATTTCATGAAAATATCCCAAAATTGCCGGATTAGGTTGAACATAAGAAAACAAGAACGACAGTCAGACAGACAAGGTCAGATCGATCCAGGTTGGGATTTTCGAACGATCGGTATAATAAAAGGGTTTCTATCTCAAGTGCTTGTGGAAGTCGCTTACATCCGCACAGACTTACTACATCCTTGCAGCGCACATGATGTAGAGTACGAAAATAAGATTATTTTTGACTGCAAAGTAGTCTTGTCTTTCATCATATGCAAATCCGTAAATTTTTCCTCCTATTTATTGTAAATCTTTTTTCAAACTTTTTCAAAATCGTACTTCCTGCTGAAGTGATTCTAATATCATATAATTAATAAGCTTAATAAGAAAAATAAACTTGCGTTTAAACTGTCTGGTTTTTTCCTCCATTCAAATTATAAGGCACTATTCTCCTCCGTGTCTGCTTATTTCTTGTTTTTCTTTGTTTTATTCCCTCTTTTATGCTTAAATAGTAATTTTACAGTAGCCGTCATTTTTAAATATATTTAACCGACATTCTAATGCCAGTTATGGTCATAGCGTTAACAACAATAATGATGACGATGATAATAACTAAATGACTCATATCCATGCACGATACAGTAAACAAAACACCTCTACTTGTAAGTATGCAGAGAAGAACACTTACTACGCCAGCATGTTTTGTGGTTGCAACCAATCGAGATATATCGTTGCACGTTGGTGTTTTTTAACACCCAAACAAATAATTGTTTGATGTTATTACGCTCCGAAAATACTACCACTACTACCACTACTATTGTTGCTAATACTCACACTAAAATGTAGAGGCGCCTATGTCGTTATAACTTCAAATGCTTTTCTAACATATATATATATATATATATATATATGTATATGCATTCACATAAACAATACTTCACCCGGTCAATGCCAGTCAGCGTAAGACTGAACTAAGCAAGCAACATAGGTCTTCACCCGGTAGCCTGAAATGTTTAGCAAACACAAAAACTTTGTTATCTTATGCGATTTCTTAGTTTTAAAAGGAAAGGCCGTAAAAAAAATTGTTTTTTTTCTTTTTTTTTTGCTCTTATTGTTTTTAACTTCGCGTTTCTATCAAAAATTCTGCCCCGAACAAAAGTTGTTGTTTTCGTGGTTGTGTTTTGAAGTTAGAGTTAGTTGTGTGTTGATTGCGAAACGTGCGATAACTATGTGGTGAAGGTGGTAGTTGTATGTCTTTAGTTCTATTGAATCTCTACATAAATTTTATATTTTTATATTCACTACATCAGGTACGTAAGGTCTGTTCGTTTCTCTTAACTAAGTTAAAAGGCTTACATAGCGCCTCTAGTTCGTACATGTTTTTTAAAAGGGCGGAATTTAGCAATATTTGTCTCTAGAAACCAACATTGATTTAAAATTTCGAACAACATTTTAAGCTCAGCTTGGTTTTGTCAATCAAATATAAACACTTTTTTATCCAAGTGCCCTTCGAAAAAGTCCTTTTTTATTTCGTTGCGGAATATTGCTGTGTGAATGCATACCAATCTATAATCCAGGGTTTAATACTTGTAGTCACATAGATAGACGAAGCTTGTTTTTCCGATCTTTTGCGTCGATTGCAATGGAACATTTTGCTTGGTACTCACTTCCTTGAGCCTACTCTCTTTCTCTGACTGTTTTCGCCTTCTCGTTTTTCTCTTCTCTCGTTTTTTCTGTCCATTTTACTTTTTCCCGATAACATTCACGCATAAGCCATTGAGAGTATCAGCAATCATCTGCTTGTAGACTTATTTTCTAAAATACTTAGTCAATAATATGGCGGACCTAAATGACGCACTCCTGAGTCCAGAAAGGTGGTAGTGTAAGAGCCGTTTTCTACAGATTAGTTGTTCGGTCTTTTTACTGTTTTCAGAAAGTTTGCACGAATCCTGATATCTGGCATGGCCCCTACGCGTAGTTTCGTGGTTGTGGTTATCGGTTGCGCAAAATCGGCGCAGGATTAAATATAAAAATTGTGGATAGATTCCCTTCACCAAACGCAAGAGTTTGTGGCAGAGTTTGGCGACACTAGAGTAGGATCCCCCTAAGTTGTACAAGATTGTCCTACTGCTACAGAAGGGAAGCGGGCCGGACGCCGCCGCTGGCTTACATCTGGCATGTACGGCGTAGGGCCTCGTCGAATTAAACATACAATGTAACTGTCAAGTTACAATAATAGAATATTTAACCTTTGCAGCCTCAATCTGTTCTTCTGATAACTCGAGTAGACAACTTTTCTCTGAAATGGGTGTTAGGTATTTCAATTTACGTAAGCGTCATGATTTCAGGAACTCTTGCACGGGATTACAAAATTATACATATATCTAGAGTGAATTGCATGGAAGAGAACGTTTGTACATTTTCGTCCCTCCATTTTTGCACCGACAATGGTGAGCTATTTTAATGAATCTGTACACTTTAAATGGTAAACCGTTCGGTAGCGTGTTATTAACAGCAAGGACTCTTGAATTCGAAAATTGGAAAATAACTAATCGTGTTATCACTATACTTACTAGTCTTCTCAACAAAGTTACGCAACGACTTTCTTTTATCTTCTTATTGTTTTTTCGCACTCACTTTTTAGAAGTGCTTTACACGCTTTACAACACCGTCATGTGAGATTTTACACTTCGTTTGTACTATGTTAAGTTTCGTGTGTATGTTACGTGGCGAACTGCGCTGCAGTTGAATGCTTACAAAAGATTCCGTCTAAACTGACTGCAGTTTCTTTCTTCTTTACTCTTTACTTCTTTACATAATAATTTATTGTGCACTTTTTATGTGAACGGGAAAGCAAAAGTATAATCAAACTACTACACTGCTCGTCTAGGTCGTGAATTTTTTATAATAAAGCTTTTTCTCCTTTCGTTTTTCTCTGCCGCGCTTTACGAAAATTATGCTTTTTATTAATAAAGAAGTCATCTGAAGCCATGCAGTGCCGAAGAATACAGAAATCTCTATTATCGTCATTGTTTCCTGCATTTATTTACGTTCGTTAGATTCATTTATGAGAACAGTCCAATTTCGTTCTTTTTTTTCTTTCTGTTTCTTTTTTTTGTTAATGACAGAAAGGACAGGACAAATGGAATCCTACTTGTCCAAATCATCCCGAAAAGCTCAATATTTCACTTTTTTATATAAATAAACAAATTTGCGATACAACAGCAAATAATAGTTGACTTCAATACTTTTGTTGACAATTTTCTCTTTAGAAATAACAACAACAAAGTTATTTCTGCATTTTAAAAAGTTGGCATAAATAACATTTTATTCTCATTCATTATTATGTAAATAAAACCTAGGGTGATCCATAAGTTCATGGGTTAGGTATTCTTGCCGAGAGCTTTAATTCCATTAAACCTTGATGCTTCGCAATGCTTCCGGAATGATGACGGAAAGTCTTTTTCAATGCTTTAAAAACTCGTGATATTTCAATAATATTTTTTATATAATCATTCACAATTTATTAAAGTATTTTCGCTACCCCGTGTTCTATTTTTCTCACCTTACACTATTAATTTCGTTCTTTTCTTCTTTATTACCGATTTTTATGTTTTTATTCCTTATTATCTAAATTAATGCAAGTGAAAACACTATCGTGGGCCATGACCCACCATTAAACGCTCTGCACTACCCTAAAGATGGTCACACAACGACTTTCACAATAAGTCCGATCCAAACCATTTTCAATAACTTTCATCCTTGAGCCAAAATGCGTCAGTATACCAAATTGCATCAAAATATCTCGAAGGTTGTGGACCACAAGTTGCGCACAAGAAAGCAAAGTGGACAGACGTACGGCCGACCTTAAATTAATCAATCTGGATTACTTACGTTCGCACAAACTTGCTGTATCTTTGTACCACAATCAGTGTAGGGTACAATAAGAATAGGAAAGTTTATGTGATATTTCTCTCGAAAGGATTCTACGTTATCAGGTCGGTTATATTCTTCAAAGGGAACTAAAAGTTTTCAAACCATAATACGCATCACTAACCTTTTATACGTCTCTCTACACGACGACCCACTACTCGCTTCGTAGCAAACACAAAAGAGATCTTTAGACTTTGCTGAGAACATCAGCTTTTATCTGAAATTACTCTGTTCAAGTTCATCGAGTCCCGCTTAGAAATCAACTCGGAAATATATCGACACTTTTTCGCCTATTACGAACAAATGAGTATTTAGTATCTTGCTGATGGCTTTATATTAATATATTAGCTTTACTTTCTAGTTGTTTCAGGTTGATTTGGGAATGTTACGCTAAATTTGTTAGTATTTGTTTAGATAAGTATATATATGTAATGATTACTTTACACGGGCTAAAGTATTTCCTTGCGAACCCAAGTGTCATGCAAATGTCGGGTCATAGTGGCAAATTAAGACGCTTAAGCTTGCCTATCAGACTGCTTGTCCTGCTCTGTTCTGAAATATGAGTGATCATCCAAGACGATTTTTCTTTGTTCCGTATAATCAACACATTCGGTCTGCTGTAATGTCCAAACAGCATGATCAGAGATTTAAAAGACGTTATTTATTCTTGCTTCTCGTAGCTTTCATTATTTATCAAACTGCCTACCTGTTCGCTTGTTTCCCTCTCCTTTCCTCCTCGCCCTTCTATTTACACGTTTGTTCGCCTACATATAACCTAAGCCATCTTCGTCCCTTTCGTTATTTTTCAACCCATCTAATTGTTCGTCTGCCTATCCGGCTTCCTAACTGGACGTCTTCCCACCTGATTAGGAACTCATATTTCTCCAAAAATAGATATAAAGTTCTGAAATCTGACATATATCTCCTTACCTGATGACAGATCAAATTAAAAATTACTGGAATTGGTCTTTGAATTTTGAGCTTAAAATTGTTAGAAACTGAAAAACTTTATCAAAAATGAAATTTCCAAAGTTTTGCTGTCGTTAGGGTAAGACGACTTTTAGCATTGGAAAAATGTATGGGGATTTAAAATTTAAAAGCTTCAGCAATTCCGCTTCAAAGGAGCAGGAAGCCCGCAATTCGGGGAAGAGTGTATCATTTTCATATATGATAACCGATTCAGGTATTGAGTAGTCCAAAAGTTTTTTTCAAGGGCAATACATTTCTCTTAGCTGTTAAGAAGTTCGGAAATGGGGTCAATACTTTACCGCCAGATCGGGTAAATGTTTAGCCGAGAGTTCAGCTAGTTTTCAACCTTTTAACTATTGCCTGGAGATATTTGGGAAAGACTTCCGATAATTTTTAAGACTGATATGCAATAACAAATATGCCTCAGGCTGTTTATAAGGCTGTAATGGAAGGCATATATTCATCCTTTATTAAACTAGATAGGTACCTATGCCTTTGACTGATATAAATATCAATCTTTCTCAGTTCCACCTTAAATGCCGTATAATTAATATATGCTAAGTAGATGATAAGTTCTTGTTATTGTTATTATTGTTATTACATATTATTTGTTCGTTGTGCGTGTTATCTCTTTTTAGTTGTAGTCAGTTGTGAAATTGCATATAATTTTCATGTTCAACTGAATATGTGAGAGATAATGGTAACAAGAGCAGGAGCAACATTATCAAAACAAATAATAATCCCTTTACTTATATATGGTATATGATAATTCAACCCTTACATCAGATACTATTCCCTTCCGACCATACGTCAAATTGAAAGGCAGTAAGTTAAAATGTTAAATGAAATGGAAAGGTTAAAATGATTAATTAAACGATATGTGCTTTGCCAACAACCATATAATGGTAATGATATCGCTTATGATAAAGGCCCCGATGACGATTTGCATGAGTGGATGAACTATTTGCAGAAATACAAAAAAAGAGAAAAAACGAAATGAATAAAAACAAAACTAAATAAAAAAATGAAATAAAATACATATCATCGCTTACTTATTTGCACAGTCAGCAATTTTTTTATGCTATGTTGATAACTTAAATTGTTCAGCCTACAAAGCCCTTGCACCCGGACTACCTTAATAATTCTTTAAAAAAAAAAAAAAAAAAAAACAACCAACTTAAGCACCATTTTCGTGCACGTCAAGCGTATGACTGGCACTAAGTGCCTGAATACAGGCATAGACACAAATGATGAGACCGGTTTACATGCGCAAATATTCGATTCAATATTTTGCGAATAGGTTTTGTTAGCTGCTCGTTTTCATTTCACGGGCAGGTGTTTTCAATTTTTCTTTCTTCTTTAAATCCACAAAGCGCTTCGTTCACGAAAACAAGAGAGTAACAAAGAGAGAAGCAGAAGGAGCGAGAGAGGAAAGCATCGTTTTTTTCTCAGTGCGGCGAATTTATCTGTCAGCTAAAGTTAAAGAAAAACTGCAAGAATAGCACCTCACCAGTGGCTCTCCATAGACTTTATTACAGATTTTGCGCAGACCGGAGAGCGTTAAAAGAGATAAAACTCACAAAGTTTGCTTTTGTGGGTTTGTTTGTAAACAAAATACTTCATTTTAATATTTGAGAAAACATATCAATTAAAAAAAAAGTGTTTCTTTTTTTTTCCAAGTCATTTAAAATAAATCCTTTTTCATTCTTGATGATTTTGTCACTGTTTTATTAATCATTTCCTTTGTAACGTTTTGAACCCAAGCCTTCCATGTTAATACAAAAATTTTTTTGCTTTTTTTTCAATTTTTTTCCCACTCCATGTGCGGGTTTGTCTTTCAACTTTGTGTATATATCGCTTTGCACAATTACTTTGTTCGAAGCCCTTACAGCTTCGCTCATTAACTTCTACTAGTTAAGTTTAAATGGATCTTTGAGTGACAGCAGCAGCACCGGCAACAAGAAAGTGTTTTATGTACAAATTAAAATGATGAATGAACCTATAAACGCTTAACATCATGTGTTAATATAATTTAACAAATCATAGCATTTATTACCGTCACAATAATTGCGTTTCTTGTTAATGTTGGGCTTGGTGCTGGCGTTGCGGTTTTAAACGTAGTAATCCATCATAACTACAATAACTTTGTCAATAACGACATTTTTTGAAAAGCAATTCTACAAAAGTGTAACATTCTTTAAATACCAAATGCCTTTCGGAATTTATGCTCGTTTGTGCATATTCTGCTTACATTCGTATATGAGGGTATATTATAGTAATTATATAATTTAGTTACGATTCATATATTAATCGTAGGGACTAGCGTTTCAATTTCTTTTTTTTTTTTTGTGTTCAATTCCTACAAAATCAAAGCGAAGAAGAATTGTTTTAGGATTCATTTTACAGCCCCCTAAAAAAAAAATACCCGCAGGAGGTCTCATAAACAGAAACAAACTCGAAGCACCGAAAAATTCATTATTGAAGCGGTTATGAATCCTCAACTTTTTTAATATGTTTAATCAATCAAATCAATCAGATAAGCAGCATGAGTAACCGAGTCGGCAAAGTATCGCGACTAACGCTTCAATGTCGCAGGCTCAAATCTTAAGGTGCGCAAGAAGCGGGGAAAGAGCAGTAGATGGGTGCTTCCAATCGATAAGTGTTATACCTTTACCGACTAAGCATTCAGTATGGCTGCGATCAGGTATGCTCGAACTGTACTGGGATTTGAGCTCGCGAACACCCACTTGGTAATCGCGCCTTCTATCTACTCGTTTCTGTGGCACGAAAACACTTTTTAGATTCGTCCGTTATCTAAAATATATTGAGCTTCCTTGGATATAAATCGAGAACAAATCAATTCGGAATATCGGTATATAATATAATGAAACAGCAAATGCTTTCTTACATTTCGTTAATCACACTACTTCACGCTGCTGTAAAACATCAACCTTTTTGAAAATTTTTAGTCCCCAACTTTCTTGACTGTAAGATAACTGTAAGATAACTTAACATTCGCGGAATTACATTACGCGCACTAAAAACAAGTTCCCTTAATTTTTATCTGTAATTGTCAACACTATCACTTACCCTATGCTGGCTGACAGCAACACGCCATGATGCGTTTGCTGAGCATCAGTGGGAATATCTCGTGTTCATTATTTAGATGCTTCTTGACTCAACGACGATATTTCCAGCAGATTGTTGTGGCAGGCTACCCAATTGTCCTCACTCTTTGTCAACAGATTCAAAAACGCTTTAAATTTGTTACGAAAGTCAATAGAAACTCATAGTAAGATAGTGTTAAGACTAAGCTTTGAGCTTCCTTTTCATAATTAGCTAGGCGTCCATATTTGGTCGCGAGTATTGATATTCGTAGACATCGTAAGCGTTTAGAATCCACTACTATTCAGTTTTAATCTGAATATGCTTCACAAAAACGACTGAATAATGTTTTGTTGATTGGTTTTGCTAAGTTCTTTATATTTAGTTGGATCGTTTGACATCCAAACTTCAAACAACGTTCTCTTACCTTTCTTTTAATATCTTGGTCCTCTTCATGACGTCAGTTCCTTAATTGCTTAAACATCTTGCATCTTTCTCGAGTTTGTGCTAAGGCTGGAAAATGAAAGTGTTTTGCGCAGCGTCCACGAGTAGCCACTAACTTCAACAACAGGTTCCAAAGGTTGGACTGTTGTGTTGCATTTAGACTTGCAGTAGACTTGATTTAAGTGCCTGTTGAACGTCCTTTACCAGAAATCGCAATGTTAAAAAATTGAACTAGAAACTATAATCTTATCTTATATGAGAACACTTGATGAACATGAACGTTATCCACCCCAACAAACGTTTCCTAATTGACCAAAATTGTTGGTCTCTCAAAAAGGTGTTAATGTGTACTTATGGGATCTTTACGAAATGTTCACATAACAACAATTAATAAGGCAGCGATGTGGCAAGTGCTCAAAGGATTCCTACCATTTTCCTTCCCTATAATCTGCTTTTGAATTCGAAAAGTAGACAACAATTTAATTTTTTTTAAATCCTAAAAAGAGGCATCAACATTTTTTTGCTCCGTTTATAAAGACCTGAAAATAGTTTTCCATTGAAACTGGCCAATCAGTCAAAATCCTCAACCAATTAAAAATTTTCAAATGTTCGGACTAATAACTCAAAGATATATTCATGCACATGAAGAAGATATTGCTTGGGTTTTCTCCGCAAACACAAATGTTTAAAAGTGCATAGTCAAACACCTGAATGCCGGTCACTATATCAAATAGTTTTCCTGCAGCATATCAATTTTAGACTACTTTTTCTTTTTTCTTTTTTGACAAATGCATTAATTGGCAACTCAATCGTTACGTTCTCCATTAGCTATGAATGCTGCCGTATGATGTTCGTCATTGTGTGTTCAGTCTATTAGGCCAGCTTAGCACACATACAAATGTAAATTCAATATATATACGTGGTTTTATACGCAACCAAAAGCCTCTCATGATCGGCAGCAAATTGCTTTCATTAGTGACAAAACAAAAAGCCTATAAAATCCAGTGAATACATAAATTTTCTAGCACAACTTTGCTTTTGGCGGTCAAAACGTTACAACAAATTGAAGAAGACACGACTGCTAAAACTATTAAAACCACACAAACGCTCATATGCACACGCAATCTCCAATTAATATGTTAATTTTTACTAGTAGACAATTTAACAGCAGCTGCTGCTCTACCAGGTAACAACAATCGACATCTGTTCAATGCTGCATAGAGAAGAAGAGTTGCCTATTGACTGTTATGAACTAGTTTATTGGATATGAAGAACTTTCAACGCATGAACAACAACAAAACTTGTAATGCAATCAAAACGTAAGGATATTAATCCTTAGCTTACCATTAATTTTCTTCTGCTTTTTCTACCATTTGTAACGTTGACGATCTACGCTTAAGAATCAGCAAAACGGAAAAGAGAGAAAAAGAGAGCCAAAGAGCCTTAAAAGTAATAAATATTAAACAACAATCCCTAAAAACTAAAATATGTGGGTAATAAAAGTTCATTATACTGGTGCTCGAGTTACAGAGGTTGCTCCGCTTAAAACAAGTTTAACATTTTTTTCACATAATATTTAATACAAAGTGCTATTTTATGCTCACCATCGAACAAGCAGGTTACAATAGTTTTATTGTTCCCTTTGCGACAATCAAAAAGATAAATAAACCATTTTGTATGGTATGCAAGTCCGTCCGTCCATCTGGCAGCTGATGGAAATCTGATCGTTTGAAACTCTCTACTTTCTTGGTTAATAACCTAAGATTTTTTTAAGAGTTTACATAGCCAGTGGACACGCCCACAGTAAGTGGAAAATATAGATATCTTTATAATATTACTTATGTAAAACTTTACGATTCAAAATTCGTTGCAAAAGCTTCTTAGAACCACTTCATGCGAAAAACAAAGAACAAAACTTTTAGAAATCATTCCATCGATGAGTATCCAGGATTCGCCTTAAGACTTAATGCACTCTTTTCAACTGAATATGTCTATAATTTTTCTTTCGTAATTATTTAATGATTTATTGGGATCATACATCAAACTTTGAAATGTGTTTGTGTGTACGCGTGTATTTACATATGGGTTCATGTGTGTGGCCACCAAAATATCACTAGAAACTATTTATCATTTTAAAAAAAAATTTTTTTTTTTGTCATTGCAGTGTTTCTGTTAGTTTTCCGTTTACGAAAACCGCATAAATTTCAGTTAGGAGGTTATAAATTTTATTATTTAATCCTTAGTAATAAGAAAAACAAATAGTTTTTTAAAAATTCATTTGTTACTACAGACGCTATCTGTCCTCTTTTTTTACCATCGCTCTATCGGTGTGTCTCTTTAACTGCCTGTGCTCCAAGACAAGATATTAATTTACAAAATAATTAACGGAAAACATTTTTTTTTTGTTTATGTAGTTGAAAAAATTATTAAAAAAAAATGTTGTTTTTTTTTTTGTCTCTTTCTATTTATTGTACTCTCCAGACTTATGACAACAGCCCACCTTTAAGCTACAGTAAAACTACAGCGACTTGGTGGCACCAATTTCGCGCGTGGTACTTAATTTTAGTTTAAACTTTGAAATCTATACAAATTTTCTTTATTTTTATTATGCACATACACTTTTAACTGTGGCTTAGTGGAGGCTTCTATTCAAAAAAAAAAAAAAAAAAAAAAAACAGAGAAATAAATAAATAAATATATAAAAGACCTGTTTCAGTTGTGGCCGAAAGGCAACAACTATTTAGAAGCAATCACTTGGCTTTTTCTGTGTGAATGTCTATGAGTTCAGTTGTGTGTGAATATTCTTAGGCATAATTTCATTTATTTGCATTTTATTTCAAATATTTCACTAAAACGAGGACATCAACCTACATACATATGCATGCGTAAATTCATACGATTGTTGATTACTTTACAAAATAAGAAATAAAATTTATTTATAGATTTTCTGGTTGTATGAGCGACCCTACTTGTTCTGGCAGTTTTTTAAATTTACTTCACTCCAGTACACAAAAAAAAAAAAACAAATAAAAAAATTATATTCCGCCGCGATCGAATCTTTTATATTCGTCACCGTGTGACGGTGATCAATAATGTGTAGACTGCATATGTAAATTTTATATGGTCTCTGAAGCTTCTTTCTGAACGCTGCACACATTTCATTGAAATAATGGAATCTTAATATTGTGTAGGATTGAGTAAGCGTGGCCGATTTTTCCCATTTTTTGCATTGGTAATGCAGAACCATCCGCAGAATATACGAATCGGATGCCGGC
>CCAG010022282.1:0-19072 GCA_001077435.1 Glossina morsitans morsitans
AAATTAAAAAAAAAGCTCATAATAACAATAAAAGTTATCCCCTTTAACAGTTTTTCTAAGCCAGGAGACATTTATTTATATTAAAAAAATTTCAAATATTTTTTTATTTACACCTCATTGCAGGTAAATTTATATTGTGTTGTTGTTTGTTTCATTTTTTTTTTTTTTGTTATTGTTGTTTTTGCCTTTTATTTTAATCGTTTTAGTAAGTGCAACTTTGCTCGTAAAACATAAGCTATAAAACACTGTAATTATAAAGCCTTGAGATGCAAGATACCATGACTAAGATAATAGGGAACATATTTCTTAATACATACATACGTACGTATATGCACGCGTATAAACATATGAGTATGCTTACAACACTAGCAGGGTGCCTTTAACTCTTTTTTAACTCAATTGCAGACAGTATGCTAAGTGCGTCAAGTGCCTGCTGCCTGCCAAGAAATACGCTTTGCAAAGTTCATATAAACTTTAGGAAGACATGGCCAGAGCAAATGTAGAAATCTTTTTTAAACTTTTCGTCTGTTCCCCAATGAGTGTAAGCAAAATCTCTTGGTGTGTAATCATCACGGTGCTTATGTAAAACAAGGTTTAAAATTTTAAGATTCCCGCGGTTTTTTTTTTTTTTTTGGAAGTTTTCAAGAGCAAACATGTTTGTAGCCCGCCTTAGGGAAAAGATTTTGATTCATTCCCTTACAAAAAGAGCAAGGCATATCTGCTCAAGGCGCCTAGAAAGCATTGTGTTCTGCAATTCCAACCACTTTGAAATAAGGCAGTTTGGGTCACTTAACGTCGCGGAAGGGAAAAAGTAGAGAATGCCTTCAAGCCGGCTGCGGAAATTGCTTAAAGAATAGCGTAGGACCATAGGGGACAAAATTTTATACAGAAATTTTGAAAGCATAGAGTTTTTAATCTACTGGAACAAAAGTGTAATCGATTTTATCAAGCGAAATGAATCGAATCACATCATTCCAGATGTCTGTCAGTCGGTCAGTAATCTCACCAGAAAAAGAGGTTATATAAGAATCTGCCCTCTTCTTTTATCATGGAGAGTAGTTCAAAAATCAATCAAAGTTCTCCGATATTACTTCTGCTTAAGGCGCCTAGAACCAATGTGCTGCAATTCCAACCACTTTGAAATAAGGCAGTTTGGGTCACTTAACGTCGCGGAAGGGAAAAAGTAGAGAATGCCTTCAAGCCGGCTGCGGAAATTGCTTAAAGAATAGCATAGGACCATAGGGGACAAAATTTGAAATAGAATAGAGTTTGCAATCTACTCGAACGAAAGTATAATCGATTTTATTAAGCGAAATGAATCGAATAACGTTATTCCAGATGTCTGTCAGTCAGTCAGTAATCTCACCAGAAAAAGAGGTTATATAAGAATCTGCCCTCTTCTTTTATCATGGAGAGTAGTTCAAAAATCAATCAAAGTTCTCCGATATTACTCAATCAAAGTTCTCCGATATTACTTTCTAACTATCTCGCACTATCTATCGGTAGTAGAGGGTACTAAACATTCCTCCTAAGCTGAACACAACTT
Source organism: Glossina morsitans morsitans (assembly GCA_001077435.1). NCBI lineage: Eukaryota > Metazoa > Arthropoda > Insecta > Diptera > Glossinidae > Glossina > Glossina morsitans. Next base: position 1,547 of record CCAG010022282.1, read on the forward strand.
TTGTTTTCTGGTTTTTGTCTTTTTCTTTCGACTGAACATTTTATATAAACACTTGAATCAAGATTGTTATTGCGTTACCATGAAATATTACGGCTTGTATTAACTACTCTTTTTATTTTTATTCTTTTACAAGAATGTAAATTATAATAGCGTTTAACAATCATGTTTTTGACACCAACTTAAGAAAGTGGTTTTTTTTTTTTTTTTGTTTAATATAATTACAATCGGGGAATATATTTCGCTTTGTTTACGCAATAACTAATTGTCTTCGCCGCGTACCTTCAGTTATTATTAACTAAACATTTCCACGCTGTTGTTCTACAATTATTTGATATATGAAGGGATTCGATTCTTCATGATTGAAAACAATCGAGAAGATTTTTATCGAATAGTCGTTATTCCTTCTCTTTTGATTTTTCTGTTGAATTATCCTGATTAGTTTACTGCCAACCTGAAGTGTGTTCATATCCTGTTGTGCTAATGATTTGCTTAAGAAATTTCTTAAAAGTTTATTTCCGTTATGCTTGTATATTCGCAAGACACGAGGTATCTTATGTTAGTAAGAGTCGCTACGAAGAACTACTTTATGTCTAACTTTCTTGATCTTCGGATGTTTAAGTGTATTGTGTATATATATATAGAAAAATATTTCAAAATTTTTTTAAATAAAATTTTTTTGCCTAAATTATGTTTTAAAAAAAGGATAATAGAAATTTAGTATAAAATATAATTCTTGCAAGATCTGTTTAAATAGCAAGAGCAATTTTCAAACTTTTCAGGATTTTTTTCAACGAATGATTAAGAAAAATTTTGAATTTGAAATCGCAACATTTATTGGTGTTCTTGTAACAGTCTCTATAGGATACGTAGTACAATTATAATTTCCTACACAATTACTTCAATATCTATGTAAATGATGCCAAGTTTATGCGTGACGGATAAAAGCAGTCAAGCCAATAGTAAGCAAAGAAAATTTGTCATTATAAAAAACGGAGTGGAAGGAAAAGAAAATTTATGGAAGGTACGAGACACCTAATGAAACGAGGGTTTAGATAAAAAAATAAACATTAAATATTCGTATTAGGAAAATATTTTCGTATTTCTGTGCGAACGCGAGTATAAGTACTTCGTCTGAGTCTGAATAAATTCAAAATTTTCTTTACCTGAAAGCAATCATATGTTTTGCAAAAGTGAAACCAAATTAGAAAAAGGAATTCTGTAGCAAGTCCGCATCATTTTTGTGGAATAGTTTACGCCAATTCTGTGTATAGAGTGCCGCAAGAAGACTACTGTTAACGTTAGACATCTACTAGATTCGTAATTTCAAGTCGATTGTTATTTTTGAAATCGACACTAGAGTCACCTCCAAAAATGTGAATTCATATGTCAGTATACTGAGTATAATTAGAGAAACTCCTTCGTTCATTTCAGCTGCGGAAACCCTTGCAAAAATACATAAATGAGACGTGACATTTTTTTTCAGCAATGGTCGTGGATCGCATTCAAAAACCAACATAATCCTTCTACAATTAAACAGCCTGAAGCGCAAGCATCGCTGATATAAGCTTAAGTGTTTTTGATACAAACTTGCAACCTGTCTACCATGGGTGGTCGAATATCGACACCGATATTGCTATCAAATTTGATATAAATACAAAAAGGATTTGTATTGATTGATGCAAAAAGGATTTGTATTGGTTCCAGTAAACGTCAATGTAATAATACAGTGAATAAGTAAAGACTGACCACCTCTTCGATCCTTGCAATTATTAAGATATTCTTAATTTCCAAGATTTGCTTAGACGCAATATTAAAAAGCTTTGTAAAAATCAAAAATTTTATAATTTGAAAAATAATTTTTGGAAAAAATTGCAAATTTTCAATACATTTGTGCAACAAATTTTATGAAATTCCTGATTTTGATCACTTTTGGGAGAAGCCTCTCACACTTTGTATCAACATTAATATACCTTTCGAACGTGTAAAACGTAATAATTAAACGTATGATGATTTCTTAATTTTATTTTCTTTTGACTCTTTGAACTCAGTTATGAATTCTTTACAATGCGATTTCACATGTAAGTGCTTTTTAAAATATTTCAAGTTTTTCTAACCCAATGATGAACTCTTCGCTTGCGCTATATTAAATATGTACATAAAGTGAAGCATATCATAACTACGTAAATAACTGCACTTAAAAATGTTTTGTATTGTGTTTGAATTTTAAAATGAATTTTAAAGATTTTTGTTTTCTTTGCTTTTGCTTCCGCAGCAGAAAACACGTGTTTAAGACAAGTTTTGTTGCTGACATCCTACAAGCAGTCAGAATAATAAACTTCAAGATTAGTGTACGTATATATGTGCATGGTAATGCGAAATTATTCACATTCTAAAGCTGGTTTGTAAAATTTACATAATTTTCATAATAATATTTTTCAAAAATCTATATGAAAAAGTTTTTCTTGATTTTCTTAACGTCAAAGCAAAAGTTATTTACACCACCCTACCTTTATATAGTTGAAAATAAAAAATAAATAAAAAAAAAAAATGTTCCCCAAAGATGTATTTTTATCACGTTTATAAGTGAAATTTTATTCAAATCACACAAGTTTCCCGCAAAATAGAAAATATGTAAATATGTGTTACAGCACCGATGCAAACTTCGTATTGATGCGCGCAAAAAAAGGAAACTAATAAAATCATACATAAAAAAGCTTAGAACGAATTTAAGCATACCCTACCTGCTTATCATCTTTCGCACGCACAAAGAAACGTAAAATATTTTATTGCAAGTGCGAGAGTTCATTTTCAAAAAGGAATTCCACGATCTCGCCCAGCTTCATATTCCCTTTTTCTTCTTTCAATTTGTAGTGGAAAGCTTTTTGCTAAGGGATGCAATAACAACAGGCAGACAAGACTAAATTGGTCTTTCGATATTAGAGGTACGTAACAAGTATTTGACGGGCATTGCCTTATAACTGGTTTAGTGGAAAATATGTCCCGTCAGTTGGCTACTAAATCGATCCTTATTTGAAACCTACACTTTACGTAAAATTGCTCTTTGACATTTGCGAACTGTCTTCCATGCTTTATAAGAGACCTCGGAAAACCCGAAAAGATGCGATATAGGTTTTAGGTTGTCTACTCCTAAAGGCCTCAAGTCACCAATTAATTGCGAGCAACGCGTTTCAAGCTATAGGAGTGTGCATTAATTGAGTCTAGAAATGCTCTTTGACATTTGTGATCTGTCTTTCATACTTTGAAAGAGACGTGGGAAGAACCCAGACAATGCGACATAGGTTTACGACGCCTAAAAACCTACTGTCGATAAAGAGTTGCGCAAGTACATGAGAATAAAAACAGACGTTTCCAATAAAAAAATTATTTCTAGAAATACGTCGGTGATAGTCGCCTTCCTATTCCAGGTTTTAGTTTCATTTCAGTGGCTGTGCCACAGTCGAAAAATGAACAAAAATCTGAGTGTTACAAAGGGGGGAAAGGAAATTTATATATACAGCACCTGGTAGTGTGCATAAGAAATTACAACACTATTGGGTATAATTTATAACAACAAACAAAAAGCGTTTGTGGCTAAATAAAAATTCGTATGAATTTTTCTTGCTTTTTTTGGAATATTATTCATTTTTTTTATTATTTTATTATCATTTTTTGTTTTTTTGCGAATGAGGTGCAAAAACATTTCGGTTAGAAATTATATAAAATCTACATAAGCATGCTTTCGTATATGTATATTATAATAGTATGCACATGTGTATTGATGAAATTGTTAGATATTTTTCTACCGGAGGTTAAAACACCGAAAAAACAGCAACCGCGACGAATAAAAACGAAACATAAGCACAACTTTAAAAACAACCCACAAAAAATAACTGCAGGCCTTATAATGATTTTTCATTACTCTTTTTACTTTTTCATTGTATATAATCATACACACACAGACACACACACACACACACACACACACATAAGCATTCTTATATGTAATTTTCGTTTTTTAGATATACCCTTGTAATTACCATTGAAGAAAGTCGAAGTATATTAATTTTACCAATTCCTTAGTAACGCTCATCGGTAAACTCACGAGGTACACATTAACGGTTTATTAGTGTTGAGTTACTATTTCCTGACATGCATAAAACTTGCCTCATACCTCTGCATGAAAGGACCACATAACGCTATTGACATTTCGCTTGATTAGGAATCAAAATGGCTTGGAGAAGAAAGTTACTTAGACTTCTTAGTTAGAAATATTATTGATATGAAGCATTTGTATGAATGGAAACGGACGTCAATTGCATTTTGTTGTTCTTAGAAAAAAATAATCTTGCGTAGAATGAAGGAAACTGTTACTATATTGCAAGCCTGACAGCTATGACAACCGATATCTAAAAGAGAGAGTTTATGCTTAGGTTTTCTACTAGCAATCAATTATTCATATCAAATGGAACCAATCAGCTCTAGCTCTGGTGTGTTTGCTGAATAGGTTATGCCCACAATAGCTGAACAAATTGACACCGTCGAGACTACTGTAAGCCAATCAATTGCTTGCAGCATTTTATGTTGATCTAACAGTTTTGCTGAAATACTTACCGCATGCATAAATATAAACATCAATTTTGTCAAAAGAGATTCCTGATGATTTCGATATGACGTCTTTAAAGCTTCCTAGTGGGTGTCGCAAACGTTTTGTCATAATGAATGCGTCAATTTTCATGAGCATCATTTGTGAATATGTGTCCGCTGTTTGACTAAGAGACAAGATAAGTAGTTCTATAGAACACCATAACGGTATAACGGTATAAAGGATGAGGGAAGCAAAAGCTATTGTCGTAAAATATCTTGGACAATATAAATTTTAACGGTTTTTTAAAAGACTGCTTCGATTTTATTAAAAAATCGGCCGATTCTTTATACTTCCGACATCAACATATACAGCGTAAACACAATATATACGTATAGCTTGTATGACCAGTCATTCAAGGCATAGCGGTCGTACGTGCGAACAGGGTTGCAACCCGTTTAAAAAATGATTCATTTAAATTCGGTAGCAAGTGGGTATCAGAAAATTCGGTTTACGCCGAACAGTTAGTTGATTGCTTTATCTGTAAAAAAAAAAAATAAAAATAAAAAAATAAAATTGTTTTCCTTTAAGCAAAACAGAAACTTGTTAAACACATTATCTAAATAATGTTTTACATAGAAAAGTATTTTCCTAAACAAAGAAATATTTTCATTTAACAGGCAGAGAGAGAGATATTTTGTTTGGAAATTTTGTTAACTACATTTGAAAATGTTTTTTGTTTTTAGTTTTATTGTTAAGGATGAGGAAAAAGTGAAGGTTTTTTTTGATCAAAGAAAAAGTGAAAAAAAGGGGAAAAAAACTTTATATTAATTTTATTTTTAATCATATATTTATTTACTTTACGGACAACAAAATTTGTTTGCGGTCAGTAATTATCAGACCTCAATAATTTTTTTCATTAAAACCGTAAATTTTGTTTGTTTGTCTGCCTGCCTGCCTGCCTGCCTGCCTACCTTTAGTCTCCCACTTCACCCATCAAAATGAAACTTTACAAAATGATAAATGCATTTCATTAAAATGTGTTCAATGATACTTTATGCGCACGTATGTATGGGATGTAATTGCCTTCGGGTGTAATGTTTTCATACGAGATGCGTTTTTAGTTGTTATGGTGATACAATTGTTGCGCACAACATGTTGTAAAGTAATTAACGTTTTAGTTATTATATTTTATCATTATTATTGTTGTTGTTGTTCTTGTTATTGTTGTCTTTCTCTACTTGTTAAATGAGAGTATTATTAAATTTCCTCTGCATTTTATTGTTCCTATTCATGTATGTGTACCTTTGATTCAAGTACTGAAAGCATTGCAATGGCACATCGATCGGTTCATATTCCAATGCCTGGCAAACATCTGACCTTTTTGTGGTTAACTTTATAATATGATTTTACTTATTTTTCCTCTTTTTTTTTTTTTTTTAAGAATTTAATGAGATATTAAGTACTATATACACATAAAATTTTAAACCCATTCACAAATGCATTAATGTTTTCATATAGGTATGGATAAATCCATCGCCATCATTATTATTAACAACATTGTCTCTCTATGATTATGTCTATGGCACTGCAGTCAAATCAATAAATGGCGGGAAATCCTTTTAAAATTTCATAAATGTAAATCGTTTATATTCACACATATAAAGCGATAACACACACACACACACACACACACACAAACATATGGATGCATATAAGTACATACATCCATACGTACGCATGTATATATTGAAGCGCAACGCATATATTAACACAAGTACATATTTGTGTAGGTTTATACAAAAGTAAGTATATAATGTATTTACATATAATGTATGTATGTATGTGTGTATGTATGTATATGTCCGCATTTATGAGCAATTATCTATAACAAAATTGTGTGTGCGATGGTTAAAATATAATTTCCGTTTAAAGTGTTATCAACATACGAAAAATAGTCGATGAAATGGCTGCGAAGGAAATAACATAGGAAACCTGATTGTAACCTCAAAAGCAGTTAAGCATAAATATTACATTAGGGAAAAGCAGTTTCTTATTCACATCATGCAGCAGTTAATTACTGATTTCGCCTTAATATAATAATTCTAATAACGATATCTTTACTATAACAACTCTGCCTGACTTACTATTTATATATTTAGTAAGAACCTAACATCATTTTTTATTTACACCTCGCATATAAGTGAGTGTATGGATCGAATATTCGCCATGAAATTGAAGCTCTGAGGAACAGCACATTGCTTATCGATACAATTAGAAAAACTCGTTTGTTGCATACGCGGAGAAGTATAAAATAGCGAAGCGCAATATATAAGAACAGGTAACGAGCGATTAAGAGAGAGTAAGAAGTAGAAAAGTTTCGTTTTCGTTATTTTAAAAAATATGAAAAAGTTCCCAAAAAGGGGCTTCAGAGACCCCACAAAATATTTATATTCCTGTTTCCATCCATCCAATCTGAATCAATATAAGCATGCCCATCCGTCCGTCTGGCTTTCTATCAGTCTGTGTGGTGTCTGTTATAAACATTCTCCTGACCGAGTCGAAACGAATATATCAACTCCAAATTAACAGCAACATTGGGAGTTCTTGCACACAGATTGGTATCCAAAAAGGACCACATCGGTCGAAGGATACCACGTAAACGGAAAGTCCCTCGCCTTTTAAAGCGAATAAAACATTGGTGTTTTCGTCATTAATCGTAAACTAGAACAGATAAATCCACAAAAATTCGAGGGCATATTCTATGGGCGATATTGCAGTCCCTGTAGGAAAATGGGAAAAATTGGCCATGCCTACTCAATATTATAGTGTCTCAAATTTATTTTTTTTTACTAATACCTTTATAACGCACAGAAATATAGAAAATCGAATGGGGAATACACCCAAGTATGTTCGTCTATTCGCCTGTATCTGGGGTAAATATTCGCAAAAATGGACACATCGCTTACAAATTTGCAAGAGAAACTGAAAATCTGGTCAAAGTACATACCTATGCAGCAAAAACTGAAAAGCTCTGCTTTCTGTTTTCTTGCTTGCTACTCATAAAATACAACACATACGCCATATAAATTCCCACTTTTACTCTGAAAATAGAAAAAGTTGAGCGCGTCCATCCAATGTTATAGGGTATGAAAAGGATGTTATGTTCATGTAGATGAATGTATACGTCTTTCACATACAGACTCATTCTCCAACTCAATTTAAGTAAATCTTTGCCTCTAAAGTACGTTCATATATTTTTGTGTTTAACGTATAGATGTAACAAAATTTGGCGATGAACGCTATTGAAAATGTACTGGATTTGGTCCTTTTTATGATCGCTCCTCATATATTAGAACTCACTCTATGGTTATATGAAAAATATTTCCATTTGGAATATTTGTCGTCAAAAATCCATGAAGAACAATATCTTGACATATGGAATATGAGTGAAGAGGATTTGAATCGGAAACGATAATTGTTATAAAATAACAGTTTGAGTTACACAGTTCGTTTGAGTTTTGATAAGCTTGAGCTAATCCATTTGTGGGGGTTCTCGTAAAGAGAAAAGAAGTCAACATTTTATGGGAAAAAATATGAAGGTACATACATGCACTAAACGAAGTAATGTGGACTATTTAATATTCGACCTCGCCCGGTTGGACGACATTTTCCTGCTCTTTGGCTGCAATTGAAACCATATTAAACACATTCGAGACTGAGATTAGCGAATCCTTAGCACGCATCACTTCTTGGATGACAGGAAATATGCTTTGTATCAACGCAACTAAAACTAAAGCTATACCTTTCGATATGTGTATTAGATTGGGTGAGAATTCTATTGGTGTGGTGGTCATGTCGAGGAGTAATTCTGAATTTCAAACTCAACTTTCACGCGCACCTGGAAGAAAATTATAAAATCTGATCCCGCGCTTGCCGGTTCGAGTTAAATGCACAATTGCGCACGGTCTTCGTAAGTCGCATGTTAATTGTCGTGTTGAAGTTATCTCTGGCCGGAGAGACTTGAGCTAACTCTATGTAATTGTTCAGTCACAAGCGTCGATCCTTTTGATCGGCTTTCTACGTCATCCCTAGGAATTTGGTTATATTAATTCTGCCTATATCGAACTCTTTGCCTGTACACTCATATATTGTTCCGTCGGCGCGCGACTGGAATGCATTGCCACTTGTTTTGGGATCCTTTCTTGACTCTTTAACGCCTGAATTCGTCAGATACCGGCAAGTAACAATTACAAAGGCTGGCGATAGCACCATATGATTATTTGGTTAGTCTTTAGTCTTTTCTACACAAATGGCATGTACCCATGCACGGTTTGCCTATGACCTTATACTTGCGAAATTAAATGAATAAATCAATTACTTGCTGCATTTTGAGAATATTTGTTCATGTAAAAATATAATAACAACAGGATATGAGCATCTTTTATCTCAAACAACTCTAAAGTGGGTTTTGGTAGCAACCAGTTTTGAATCGAATTTTCATTAATAAATATTAGCGTCAAATTTCAAATTGAATTGAATTCTGCTATATGTGTAGATTGTAAACTATTGAAATCAAAATGTTACGGTTTTCGTTTCTTAGGTCCCCCTCACGTTCAACTTATATCAGTCTGACTACAGATTCAGCAACCATTAGGAGACATCTTCTACGCAGCTGTTAAAACAAAGCAGAAAAGATGCTCATGGGAGAATCACGTTTTTTTTTAGATTTGTCTATGAGTCCGTACGACAAATTATAGTTATCTGTTAGAATTTTCAGGAACACGGCGGCAGTGCGTGAGAAACATAGGCCGACAAATGCAATTCTTTTTAGTGCTTATAATTTATAGCGGAGTAGTGACATTGTTATACTACCATTTGCTCAAGAAAGATGTAGAAATTCGCAAAACGGAGCTCGGAGCTAGACTATGTCGATGTTTACTCTTCTGCAGCAAACATTTCTCGAGGAAGAATAGTTGATGGATGACATTCCAGGATGTATGGAAAGTTGAAGGGCGAGAGTAATTACAGCAGCGTATAGCATAATAACGCCTAAAGCTATATAATATCGGAAAGTTGCGGATATTCAAGGGCGCATTAAGCAGTTCTTTAAGTACGTAAGCACTTCCTCTCTGTACTTACTGCAAAGTTGTGGATACATTAAATAATGAGGTATTAGATAGTGCTGAATGTTGAGTGGAGTGTGGGAAAAGTGTACTAGAGTCACTTATTGGTGGCGGTTGTCCCACTCTCACCGTAGGGTGAGGCAATCGTTGAAAGTTCGCTTTAGACTGAATCTTCAACAACACTGCACCACCTTAACCTTACGAAACATTTGTTCAATTCTCTATGAGTTTAAGTTGCAGCAAAGCCAAGGGTGCGCGTATTTGTAATCTAATTGCATTCGATTTTCTAAGGCACCGGAATGAATTCGCTTCAACGGAATGCATGGTTTAAAAATACCAATTCCTATACCATGTAATATATTGGCAGATGTTAGGTGTTCCATTCATTATATCTTCTGGAAGAGGGCGCATATATATTTTAAGGCAACTTAGAATCTAATCTAATTGAAGTAGAGTTTCCAATAAAGCCGATGGGCAGATAGTCTTAGCTGTTTGTGCTTCTAGAATTTATTGCTCTGCGTAAAATTGATTATAATAATTATTAATAAAATATATGACAAACATTTGTTTACATATTCTAAAAAGTTTAAGCCAGAAAAAACAACCTGGACTTTCTGCCAACTTTACAAAGGCGTTCCAGTTTCAACTCGATAGGTAATAATTGCAAGCAGAATAAGATGATAACTATTTCTTCTAAGGGCATTATTGAAATGACAATTTTGGAAATCTTGACATATATATTATGTAGCAGACATATAGGTTATTATTATGCAACTTTCGAATCACAACTAATTCACTGCCCGTAAAATCATCAGTGCATCAGTTCGACATGACGAATAGAATATTTGTGTTAAGAAAGTAATCTTCATAAGGCGATTAGTAGTTGTCTGCACAAAATAGGAAGGAAAGGTTAGTTTTAATTATTTTTTTCATTTTGCAAAATGCGCCTTTCTTCGTCCATATAGTCTCTTTCAAGAGTTATATAATCAGTTCATTTCCTTACCAGTTTGCTTCTTTTTTTCTATAGGTAATATAGAATCGCCGAGAAAGTGCGAAAAAATGTAGTAGCTGTTGTATTCTGCCGTTCCGTTCACATCACTATTCAGAAGCGCTCCCTTTAAACTAAGCGCAGTTGCTGGCGCGCGATTTCTTTGCACCCAACATGTCACTTATTCAAAGTTGTGGGGAATAACTTATGCAGTTGTGCAAAGCTTTAAATGAGAAGACCTAGTTCGACAATTGCGAACACGCAAAGTAGTATGGACTCTGAGAAAATATGTATAGATAGCGATTGAGTTAAACGACGTGTGTAAATCTTCTAAGACGAAAAATAACGTTAGTTGAGATTCCCCTACATGAATGGCTCTGTTAAGCTAAAAAGAGATGTTGGATGAGTTTAAAAAACAAAATCATCCCAAATCTTATATAATTAAAATCCGATGATAGGTTTTTTCAATACGCGAATTATTCATAAAAAGTTTGCTTGTTAAGTCTCAATATTAAATTTTACAGAACCCATTCAATAATCAAGTCATTGAAAGGTTTTATGCGTAATATATAAGTATGTATAGATTTGTTCATACATGTATGTGCACATAAACGAAAATATCAGAGTCCCATATATACATATGCAATTTGTACATGCCACAACAACAATAATTCAATTAAATTGAAACACAACGAACAAATTGCCATTCAATACATTCACATATCCCGTATACACGCTTGTAAGCCAATTCTCTCGCGCTTCGTTTATAAGTGTGCCTGTGCGTATGCGTGCGCATGCGAGCGTGAATGTGCGTTTATGTGTACGTATACTAGCGTGCATTGAATTGTACGCGTCCTATGGTGATGTGTATTTATAACCTTGTATACAATTTCCGTTGCATTATCCCGCGATGCATGTTAATTTAAAATGCAGTCGTTGTTATTATAACCTCAAAATGCCTTTACAATCCTCGAAAGAGTAGAAAAAAGTAAATATACACGAGCGTCGCACTTAAACACGCTCACATGCACAGGATGTCCTTTTTAATCAGGCTTCACTATGGAAATCAATAGTCTTCATAGTAATGAAATACAAAAAAAAAAAAAAATAAAACTGAAAATGAAAATGAAAAAAAATGTATCTGAAAAAATATTCTTTTATATATGGTATAAAAAGAAATTTACTAATTGATAAATTAAAGCTTTTAGCTCCTACTATGGAAATCCAATTGCGCTTTTTCTACAAAAACATAATATAATCACATTTTAGGAAACTTCTCTTGCTTGATAATAAATTCCAGCTCATGCCAGCTCACATTAAAACGCGTATTATCATAATTTTGACTTAATTATCAGGAAATATAAGAAAAATGATGTCATTATTAGTGAATATGCGAAAATATATTCAACTGCCGTGCATAGACGTGATAAAATGCGCATACAGTGATCGTAACGGACCATACTTTAACTGCTATCAAGGCTGGCATTTGAAAGCATTTGATCGATCACAAGATATTGGTTTGTAAAAAAGAGGAGACTTTCTCTAAAATGATATTATATTGCCTAGATACGAAAGTGCTATTTACTCATGGGTTGGTCTTAATACTCTAATGGACGAGTGCCTAATAGAGAAGTGCTGTCCTTTACCAAGTGAGCACTCACTATACCTACGACCAAGTATGTTATACTGACCTGATTTTATTTATTCATTTATTTATTTATTTATTTATTCTGCTTATAGATGAAACCCAATTAAAACAAATGACAGTCGAGTTCAATTGACTCTTAAATTAATTAATATTAAATCTTAGTGTAAGTACAATAAAACAAATAAGAAGGAAAAAAGAAGAAAAGAAAAAAAGCTTGTACACAACTAGCATAGAGCCACACCCACAACCGGTACAGGACCAAATTGCAGATGGACCCCTAAGCCATCGCAAACATGCATAAGCTTGGCAACCGATAATAGTTAACACCAATTGATTTTCGAATCATAATGATTTTTTAGGGTTAAAAGCTAGTTTAAGTACGACATAGGTATATCGCGCGTATTAAGCAATGCTGCTTTAACGGACTTTAAAGAATCCGATAATGAGAATAAGTGATAGACGTCATTTAGGTTCTTGTAAATAACTCTAAGCGGGTTAAACAGCTCATAGTTGTATTTACATTGACTAAGCTTAACCAAGATGTAGTCCCTAGAGAAGTGGTTAGGGACATTACACCCTATTTCACCAAGTACTGAAGTCGAATCAATAGCACCATTTATTACTTTGATTACGAAGGAAACGCCAAGAACAAATCTACGTTTCTCAAGAGACGGTAAGGACAACAGAAGCAGCCTATTTTCACAGGGGGAAAAGATGCAATCGGATTCCAACCCAAATTCCTAAGGGCAAACAGCAAGAATTGCTTTTGAACAAATTCAATTGAATCTACATAGCACCTATATGAAGGAGCCCACACACAGCAGAGCCATACTCGAGTATAGGTCTCACCAAACACATGTACAGCCTATTGGTAATGTGAGGATCATCAAGCTCTTTGGACCACCTCTTTATAAAACCAAGCGCGGACCTAGCTTTGCTTAACGAGAGCTCAATATGCAAGTTAAAATGTAACCTGCGGTCAAAGAGAACGCTTAAGTCTGTGAATGAATCGACGTCCTCCAACTTGTGCGAATCTATGAAATACTGGGTAATGAATGACTTCCTTCTTGAGAAAGAAAGCTTCTTACATTTATTTGGGTTTAGTGTCATATGATTCAACGAGCACCATGCAACCAAATTATTCAGGTCAATTTGAAGCTGATGTGATTGCGAGTCTATGAAAAAGGAAGAAAACAGTTTCACATCATCAGCATACATTAAGATCTGGCTGGGTGTAATCACCGAAGGCAAGTCATTAATGTATAGATTAAATAAAATGGGTTCTAAGTGGCTGTCTTGAGGTACGCCTGACGTAACGGAGAAATCACATGAGGTGGTGAAGTTAGACGAAACCCTGAATGACCTATTATGCAGATAAGACCTTATCCATTTCACTAAATGGGAAGGGAAGTCAGAGGCTTGGGTTTTGAAGATAAGTAATTTATGGTTAACCAAATCAAACGCTTTGCTAAAGTTAGTGTATATTAGATCAGTGCGAGAGCCACTAGAAAAAGACTTGAAGACATGACAAGTAAATTCTAACAGATTTTTGATCGTAGATCTTCCTTTTCGAAAGCCATGTTGGATTGGAGAAATATACGATTTGATGGCAAAGGCCAGATGCTGAGTCACAGTTCTCTAGTCTAGTTTAGGCAAGACACTCAACTTGGCGATGCGTCTACAGTTCTCTACATCAGTTGTCTATTCCCCTTTTTGTGAATAGCAATAACAAAACTACTCTTCCAACACAAAGGGAACACACCTAAATGCAAGGACTGATTAAATATCTTTGAGACATCCAAAGGCAAACCCTATTAAAATTTAAAAAGCTTCTCCCGAGCGCTACACAATATAACGTCTTTTTTGAAAATATCATTATATCAAGAAAATGTTGCGTTTTTAAACAAGAAAAATAGGCTGTAATAGGTAAAGAATACCAAGATCTTTGACAAGACATAAATAAATTTTTTTAAACTTAGACCACGTTGGTTGACGAAGACTATTGCATTACAGGCAAATAATATATATGTTAATTTTTGGTCTTTCACCAAAAAAATACATGACGCTTTGCATTCTAGAGAAACTAGCGTAGAGTATTTAATATTCGGCCTAAGCCGACTGCAGTGTTTTTTATTTATTTTTAAAATTAAAAGTTTTCCCATCTACTATAATATCCGCCTAATGCGTGAAGCGTGAGACATCACGCCAAAATTATTTCCAAATGAACTTCAGCTTGTAGATACGCGGTAATGATCGAAGGAATATTTACAATAATATATCTCCAAATCTCTACTGAAAGGAAACTCTAACGCTCTATATAGATTTAGAATAAAGGTTTAAAAAGAGGACAAAGGATCTGTCAAAAAAAGATACTACCATCAAGCAATCGGACAATTGCAGCGGACGGAATTTATGCAGATCGCTCGTGACATCAAAGCATGCAAACTTTTAAAGCCCTTGTGAAAAGTGAAAGGATTTAATAAGGAAGCTTTAAAGAGGCGCTCAGACAATCAATTTTTTCGCTTCTTGCAAAACTTCTTAATGAGTTTTAACCCTGTTTCAAACAAACGTTTGATTATTTGATGATGGCAAAGACAATTGATGAAACTCTACTCTGAAGCCTATCAGAAGAGTATCATGTTCGTTCCAATAAATATAAATTATTTCAAAATTTCATCTGCTGGTTGGGACAACGTTGAAAATTTAATGTAAATTTTAATGTTATCATAATTTCGCAACAACATACATAAAAGTAATCTTGTGTAATAGTTTTTAGAAATTTTATTAAAGTCTTAATAAAATTTTCTTTAAAAGTCATTTGATGATTTACTTTAATAGAAGAATAAATGTAACTTTAATTATTTTGCGTTTATTTCTATATCCAAATAAAACATTTGTTCATTATTCATTTTCTTCTTTTCTAAGCATTTTAAGCCGATTAACTTAATTACAAGAGCAACAACAGCAGTTTCGATATCATTAATGCTGGCAAAGAAGAGAAATTAAATAGAAAACTTAAGTCAATTAAATCTAAGCTATTAAATTGCATCCAATTATAAATAAACCAAATCGACTAAATATCTCTAGGACTTTAAAATGTAAGAAAGTTTGTAAGAAAGTTTTCCTATGACAGCTACTGAATATTGCAGACGCTCTTTTGTATTCTTTGTTGAAGGCAGCAAAATGCAATCATTTGAAATGATTTAATATTTTCCAAACTAATCCCCGCTATATAACAGCATCTATAACCACACAGCCTTGCATTTTATTCAGCCTAGAGAGGTTAAATACATACAAGCTGCCACATTCACTCACGCATGAATGAAAGGATGAATGGACATGCATAATCACATCAACGCAATTATGCGTCAAGGAGACTTACGCTCATTTTGTCATTTGCTGCAGCTAGAGCTACGGTTTAGTCAACAACACACAATAATTAATTCATCAAAATTTTTATTTATTTTAACTTGTCTTGAAACATCGGACAACCGGATTCAGACCTCCACACGTTATCCGTAGGCAGTTTAGCTGATGATTTTAAATGCGAGCAAGTGTTACTGCAAAATGTGTGCATTTTTGTAGCTTAAATAGTCGGTAACATAAGAATAATCCAAGATTCTCCTCAAAAATTTCTTATACCAAGTACTTGCACAGTGGTCACAAATGGTGTTAGAAAGTATCGCGTTGGTGGTTTTATTTACTCTTTTGAATGCATTGACAAGGTTATGGTGTCTTATGTCGTTTTATCGCACGATATTATTCACATAAATCGACTTGCGCTTTAGGAAACTTTTCCTAGCTCCTAAACGGAACCACTTTCAGCACATGATGCTATTATATATGTATTCAGGAGAAGTTTGGATGCCAAAATTCCACAAAATGGAACCCTTTTTTTGAATCATGCTTTTCTTTTTCTTCCCGGCGTATTAAACGATAGATAGATGGAGTATGAACTGGAGATCTCAGTTCGCAAGGTTGACCTGGGTAAGAACGATCTGATTGATAACGATATTATGAATATTTGACTAGAAGAAAATATAAACAACATAGATCTTGCAATTTTCTTTCTTATATATAATAATAAGAATCGTTTTACAGATCGAATGATAGCAGGTGTTGCTAAGTGAGCAAGAGCACCCAGAAAAGGATAGCTGTAAAAAACGTTGTTGCTAAACCTGGTCTAGAACACATAAAGGGGTTGCTGCATGCCTGATAACATTCCAGCGAAGTTATTAACTTCGAGCGGCTCCCTGGCAACGAAAGGACATGCGCTATGAGCAACTTACTAGATTTTGACGCTGTTATTCGAAAAAAACCAGAATGAGACAATCGGAAAGAGGTGGTTTTCTACCGAATTAAGTCTAGATTGCAACTCGCACAACAGACGTTGCTGAAATGGCAAAAGAATGCCGACAAATGACGACGGTTTCGAGCGTTTATCCAGATGTTGCGTCCTCCTACAATCGTATGCATCGCCGCTTGCAGAACAATTTGGTTGACACCTCACGATCCTCTTTCAAGAAAAGCCACGCCCTGTTTCAAAAATGGAATCGACACCCGTCTTTGCTTATCAACTGGTGGGGAGCAACCGTAAAGCACAATGAAAACTTGAAAAGACCCTAGAACCTTACCTGTTAATCTTTGAATGGAATAAAAACGTATGCAATCACCTGGCGAAAATGATATTAAGAAAATTGCCGGCATATTTAATATTTAAACTTCATTGCCTACTTTTAAGTATGAAAGATATATAATAATCTTTTCTATTTATAGGCGTAAAAGAAGAAACTGCAGATTTAATCCCGAAAGATTACAAGCAATTCGATGCGAAACAAAGTATAAAAATTTCTATTAATAAATAAAAACTCTCAAACACCAACCTCTTCTTCTCCTTCTATTTTTCTTTATTCTACTCTAGATAACTTATGTTGACTTTATTTAAAAATAATAAAATTATTGTGCAAAAGTATCCCTAACACGAGTAAAATAAATTTTGTGTAACATATGTACATATAAATGAACATGTTTTTCCGGATGTAAATGCTATTTATTTAACAAGTTGTTGTATTTTAAACATTTTATGAGTCTTGATTTTCCGTTACAACAAATGAATCTTCCAATTATCCTTAATAAACAATTTTATGTATGACAACTTAACAAAATTCGTATATCCTGCAGT
>CCAG010022288.1:0-16567 GCA_001077435.1 Glossina morsitans morsitans
ACTAACGATTAAGTGAAAGAAACCTTACAGATTATTACTTCGGCCAGTGGTATCTGCCTTAGTACGAATAGAATTTCGGTCGAGTATTTATGAAGTTGGGCGAGGAAAATTTAGAACAGAAATAAAATTTCGAATAAAAATTCATTAAAAGTTTTTAAACTTTTGGATCATCAATGGGCTTACACTTCAGTCAAAGTTTAAACTCGACTAACGCGATTCATTAGCCATTCGTCACCGCCTCAAACTATAAGTGAACGGAAGTACACACACATATATGTATATATTATATATGCATACATGCATACATACACAAACATGCGCGCATATATATCTATATATATATATATATGTATATGGATTTATGTTTTGTAGAAGTTTTTGACTAACTCTGCTCATATATTTCTTACGAACCTATACATACCTATACATGTGTGTGAGTATGCATGCATGTCTAGATTTATTAAACTTATTTACAATATCTAAAGTACTCTTTCGACCTGACCTACTTATAGAGGCCAGTTCGCCACGGTTGATGTATATTTTCGATTCGCTTATATAATTTTCTTTATTTTTCCATTACATCATTCACTTTTATCCTTAACACATGTACAAACAAATCTATACACATACTTACGTAGATGTATTACAATGTTGTTATTTTACAATTAATAATAAAGGAATTTTTTTATATACCTTTTTTTTCTGTTTTTTCTGTTTTTTTTTTTTTGTTTTTTTTTTTTTTGTTTTTGTTTCTCTTTTTTTATTATAACATAATTGCTTAACTAACCTCGACATTCGGTTGATTTGTTCGACCGCATAGCAGTACAACGCAATGCAATACTTTCGCATCAGATATTCAACAGCAATCACTTAACGATTTAATAATTATTGGAATTTTTTGTTCGCACATTTATCAATTTTTTTACGATTAATTACGAATGGCTGACACATCGTCTTTATTACTACGACCACCAATATTGATGTGCTGTATACCATATGACCCGTTACTGTATCGATCATTTTCAGATTTCCTTTCGGTTTTTGGAGAGCAAACACTTGTAGGAAAATGTTATTCCGCACTACAAACAACCTATCGGCAATCATTTCTATTTTAATTGATATACGTACAGTCACAAGCCTTCTTGGTCTTGAGAGAAAATACATTTATAGCGCTTATATATTATATATATGCTTATCACAGCAATTGTCTTCGTGGCGCTAAACTATTATTGTAGCCAGTAGTTGTTGTGGGAAAATTCAATGACGGTGATGCGGTTACTATGGTAGGGCGGCCAGTTTCATAGCAGGTAGGCATCGTTTCCCGGTAGCCCTGATCTTTTGTGATATTATTTTTATTATTATCTTCGGAATTGCTAATCCGTTTACCGAGAAGTACATTACCTGTAGTACGATGTGTTGCGTGATAGGGGGGCGGTGGTGGTTGACGATATTCGTACATAGTACTATTATCGGTGGGTGTGGCCACTGTGGTCGCACTGCAAACCGTTCGCTGAGGCAGTATCAATGATTTACTTTGGCGAGCGTTTAAATTCTCTATGCTAGCTGTTAGGGAAGCACTGACTCCGGCTGCTGCATACAGCACATTTGGAGCTTGTCGTTTATCTTGATTTTTTGGCATTCGTCTGGTTGTACCAAATTTTGCCTGTAAATACTCTTGAGCACTTGCATTATATTTACTACGTGCTGTTGTGGTGATGGCGGTGTTGCTGGTGGTGTAGGCGGTTGTTTGCACAGGACTTGGGGCTTTTTGCGAATGCTGATGTTGATGTTGGCGTTGCTGTTGTTGTTGTTGCTGTTGCTGCTGTTGGTGTTGCTGCTGATGCTGGTGCTGATGCTGCTTTTGCTGCTGTTGGTCCTCTGTTGCATGGTTTATTGTCTTGAATGTGACGGAGCCTGGTGTTACAGCAGGACTATAGAGCTCGCTTGCTTGATTACGTTGATTGTTGACTTTATTACCCGCATAGGCAGGCACCAAATCCGGTTGAAACTCAGCACTACCGTTATTAAGTTTGCTGTCATTATTGTGGCCGCCGCTACCGTCACTACTACCCCTAATCTGGGCGGCCACTGACATGCGGTTTATTTCAGCTTGTACTCGTCCATGTGGATATTTAATATGGTGCATATCTAAAATGATTAAACAAACACAAGCAAACTCATTGACATGCAAAAAGTCATATATTTATAAAAAAATTTTATTTTCTCAAACAATTTTGCAAAATTTATACAAACTAAGAAATTTGCTTAACAAAGAATCTAAAAAAATGTTATTCTACACGCGTAAGCGCAGTACTTTATATTTAGCTAAAAGCGGTAAAAAAAACTTTAAGAGAACGTCTCAATCACGAAATGAAAGATTCAAAAATATTTGAAACAAAGCATTGCTGTAGGTAGGGTTTGCATTTTAGCTCTTCTATCCAACTACTGCTATGACAATCATTTACTTTTAATAGTTTAGTATACAACAAGTATATAGTAATAGTTTAACACGAACTTATGTGCTCGTTAAAGTCCCCTGCCCTGCAAAGTGTATAAATATTCTTTATTATCGCAAAGTTTATCAGATTTCTCCACTTCTCTAGTCGTCTATTCTTACTTTATAACAATCAATCGAATAGGGAAAGCACATAGTTGGTACACATCAATCAGATACACCACATTAAACATCATCAGACACACCAATCCACAGAAGACAAAGGACTACGCGAGAAATGAACGCCAACAACCCACTGAAAATTGCACGTGACAACTGCAGGATGATTGAAAATTTGTATAATGCACATTTTTTCCATGCTAGATGTGGGCCTAATCCCTTGTATGAATATTTGAAAAAGTCGCCATAAGCATCCTTACTTAAGTCGTTCTCACGATGACTCAGTTACAACAATTCAATAAATCTTACAATTATTAGAATGATTGTTTGCCAAGATTTAATGAACCAAAGGCGAATACAATTTTTTTTTTTTTTTATTTACTTACCTTTTTTCTATTAACTAAGTTTTACATAAGTCCAATGAAAAACGAAATGAAAACACGATCGTTCGGCTTAAGTATTGTACGTCTCCTTAGGAATAATTATGCGGTAATATTCCTTTAAGGAATTTTAAAGTAAATATTGAATATTTTAAGAAAGTTTTTCCCATTAAAACTTTTTTCTTCACTCAATCATCTTGTGCTTGATGAAGATGACAATTTTATATTGTTGTCTCTAAGCAGAATTATTCATAAATTCGTTTTAAAAATGTTACTAACTCACCAACGCTTTCGTGTATATCTTAAAACAGTCGATTATTCAATAGTATAGGTAATAAGGTAAGGTAAGGTAATATGTGTAACCTTTAACCGTTTCCGATAACCGGTTAATCGATTTAAACTTAAATTTTTAATTCTTTTTTCATTGAGGTTTGCGGCTGATCAAAACCTTTTCAACGAACCTTTTCTCAAAACACTTTGCCTTATGTCTGTTCGGGAACTTTACAGCGGTTTTCATTACCAATCACACAATGGATGTCACCTATACATGGAACACGACGATGGTCAAAAAATTATGGCAAGAGAAAAGGATAGCTGGACATGTACCCAATCGCCAAAATCTACGCCTTTACTGATAGCGGTCACTACAACTACAACCATGTAACCAGCTCTACGGCACTGAGTTTTGAATCTGCGAACACTCACTCGGTTGTCGCGACTTAACAAACGCAGTTATCAAGTCGCGGCATACACAGATTCAATCTCCAATGCGGTAGATCGTACTTTTATCATTATCGATGTGCTGGTCGTAACTGTAGAGAATGCTCAGTATGTAAAACAATAAAAAAATTTAAAAATCTCTCTCTCTCTCTCTCTCTCTCTCTCTCTCTCTCTCTCTTTCTCTCTCTCTCTCACCCTCTCTTTCCCTCAGTCTCTCACTACCCTATATTTTCTAACTATCACCATATTACACATTCAGCAAGAATATCCTCGGTGATAAATATATATATATATATATATCTATGTATATATATAAAAGATGATGCTTGAAATATTGACGTATATTCTCACTTTTACTTATCCTACTCTATATAAGGGAATCATAAGTCAACCGAAAACGAAATTTTGGCAACAGATAACGAAACTATCGCATCAAATTATATATGGACGGACATAATATTTACTTGAATATCTTTTCGCATATACAACAATTTTTATAAAAATGATGCTGATGACGACCGATGAAATGCAGAAGCTTCAAGCTTTTCATGGTCTGGTTAAATCGAAAAAAAAAAGAAAAAAATTGAAAAATTGAAAAATAGAAAAATAGAAAAACATCTGCTTGTGCTGATTGATTCATTTATCACACAAACACTGTGTGTGACGGGGTTATACGTATTTTCAGAATTTACTTTTCACCAGCCAACAAAGCTGGCTAATAAACTAATTTTATGCCAAATGCAGATTTTTGTTTTTGCTTCTTCTGTTTTGTTAACCTTAGAATATTCATTTTTCTCAATTGTATTTTCATTTTCTTTCTTGGCACATGATTCGTACGCCATCGCTGCATTTTCACATTCCCGTTTACATTCATTCATTCATTCATTCATTCATTCGTTTATTCATTCATTTATTCATTTGTATTCGCATTCGTTTAACGATAGATGTGAAGGAAAATTCCGTTATCCCTACAACTAATTTTATATATGTATTGACTTTAAATCAAAAACACTATAAGTCGATCTAAACCAAATAGGGATGCATTTAAGATTTCCTCCTGCAGTTATTCAAATAAACTTTAAATAAAACAAAATAAACATAGCCCTTAGCCAAGCCTTTGTATTATTGACATAAACAGAGATGGCTAGGGTTACCTTAAAGATACTTTATAATGTGCGTGAAATATAAAGGGGAATATGACATGCACACGTTTTTAAGGGCACAAAACTAATGTCAAGTGTTTCTGGAAAGCTATAATAAAATTAATACGAACTTATCAAAGACGATGATACACACAAAAGTACAGAGTGTACAATATGGCATTTAAAGGTTAATTTAACCTTAAAGCAATTTCAAATGATTTCGATTAAAAATGTTTTCTTTCAAAATAAACGTCGGAACTTTCTTTTGAGCCCACTAGATAGATGTGCGAGACTTGAAGGGATTTATTTGTAAAAAGAAAACAAACATACATTTAACGTACATATCTGTTTTATCGTTGGGGGCGGCCGTGTTGTCGACTGCCAAGCGTTCGCCACAGTTCAACAAACTAACTATATTCGATGTGCCAGTGAATTTTACAAAATATTTGTTAGTTTTGCTTTGCTATGCTACTCCCTAAGGTCTAAAATATATTTGTGCATTTGTATATGTTTATTATCAGTTTAAAATCATTCATGAAATTTTTACCATTTCGAACAACTGCTATACTGCTATACCTGGTGGTGGACAGTAAAGGTATTGTACGTAACTTTGTGGAGAGTGAAAACCTCGGAATTCAAAACAAAACGTTATCGTTTTATTCATTTTGTTATTTTGTGTTGAGATTTTCTAATTTTTTAGTTATTTGATCTTTATTGAGGTTTTTTCTTTTGTTGCTTTATTTGTTTGTTTGTTTCTTTGTTTGTTTATTTATTTGTTTCTTTCTTTCTTTGTTTAGTTTTATATATGAATTCAACTCTTTTTGCGGTAAATAATGCAAAAAAAAAAAAAAAAAATATCCAACCACTCGACATTAAGTTGCGACTTGCAAAAATATAATTTATGTGCATAAAAATGTTTAATTTATTAAATTTGTGTGAAAAGAAGCAAAATAATATTTGATTTCATTTATAGGTAACATCCATTATCAACGTCATTTCCTGCTTAATAAAAATGCTTTAAAGCGTAGCCGTATTTTCTATTCTCTGGCTCGCCTAACTTTTTTTTTAAATGTTTTTCGCTCGCGATGATTCAAAGTTAAAATCAATATTATTTATTGGAATAAATTGTTTTTGAAGTTTCATTAAATGTAAATTGGATTCACGCAAATTTATGCTCAATAATTTTTCATCAAAAATATTTCAATTTTTAATCAATTCGCTTATAGTTTAAATTCCGTGAGATGAGTATTCAAGATTCGTTATATAACAAATGTATAATGTTTTACCTTAAGTCAGAGCTTATTTTGTATTCTTTCTTTTTTTTTATTATTTATTTATTTATTTATTTTATTTTTTCCACTTTTTTTCTCTTCTTACCGTGTTTACTAGAATTCGGTTAATGGAATGCGGTTGCATTGTTTTAATTATCTTTAATTTGAAATAATATTCATATAGAGTTTTGTTATTTTTTGAATTTTCTTTTGTTTGAATTGAATGAATGAACTCCTGAAAAGGCTGCACTGGACACAATTAATTTTTTTGTGCTCTTTAGTGACCCAAATGACAGTTGAAATGTTTTAATCAAAATTAAAAGAAAATTTTTTAATTAATTTAACAATTAATTCACTTTCGTATTTATCATTCGTGTTAGGTACTTTGGATCACAAAAGGCAGTATTATCACATTTGAAATATAAAGAGACTAATTGACCAAAACTCTATCCAAAGAGTTGTACTTTTAGCAGACCAATTTAATGGAACTTATGATTACGGTACACGGTTTCAAGCTTTTGCTTTTTCGAAAATTGCTAATAATCATTAGCATATGTTGTGCGTTGTATGTAAAGCGAAAAATAGCTATTGAAGTGTAATAACGCAACTAAACAACTAAGGGATAATGGTTAGTGGAATACTATTACTTAACGATAGATAATGGATGACAAATATGGATAACAAGCAATGCAACAATAATTGCTAAATAGTGAAGAGGGAGTAACAAAATTAGAGATAATTTCTTCTTCTTCTTCTTATCCTTTTCTCTTTATATGATCAATTACTCATACAACGTTCCTTACAACGTCCTATCCAACGCGGTCACAATCAGGAAGAACTGGGGAAAAAATGAAAAAACTACCTAGTGCATGTGAGGCCAATCACACAGTGTAATACCTTTTACTGGCATTCATTATATGTATGTATGCCTAAGTATGACCAACTCCTGGTCAGTTTTGAACCCGTGGACTAGCGATCGCGTGTCTTACCAACTCAGCTGAGGAAATAAAAACTTTTGAATATTAACTAACTAGCAAACCAAACTACAGTTGCTTGCTAATATATGGCGGTTATCGGATAGGTTGTAACAATTAATGGAAAATATCTTTCACATAATGTATAATAATAAGCCAGAGTGACTACGGTCACCTAAGGTAATGCTAAAAGCTTGATAAAATAAACTAAAGAACCACGGGATTCAATCGTGCCCACTCACGATTTAAGCCACACGTGCGTAGCAGAACCTCTTGCAGTGGATGTTTTGACGGGCCCGGCAACCCGATAAGGCGCATACGCACCGGAAATCCTCGATGAGTGCGACACTGAGGCCTGACTATTCGGGACGGTCGTTAAGGTGGCATCGTTTTGCCTGTGGTCGACCATAAACGCGAATGCTACAGATAATAAGGTGTTAAATAGCCTTATAATAGCCTCCACCTTCTCCTCAGTGGATTTAATGGACAGACACTTTAAATCAATTTGACACTTAAGGCGCAGTGAGCCCTTCAGGGTATAGGGATTGTAGCACTCAATGGAGCGTGCTAGATCACATTCAAGTACTACGCTGTGTTAGTGGATACCGTAATATTAAACCACGTGGCGGGTATTTAGGTTAACTCGTAAGACAACGTTATGTAACGAGTTATGGATGATGAAGAGAGGTTTATAATAACTGAAGAGTAATAGATTGCAAAAACAACATAGGTAATACTTGATCAATGTTCGATGTCGATATGGTGCCTTTGTGTTATCAAAATTCATCCATTCATGCATTTTTATATTTCCTCCAAACCCGAACTCAGAAAATAGAACCCGGCCTGTTTGCCATTATTATGTTTAAGCAGTGGTCATTATTGAAAGGCAGTGCGATAATTTGTAATCTCATGCTATAATCATATCCCGTTAGCGATTTGGCTGTTCGCCATGATGGACATTTAAAATGCATTAGATGAGTGAAATGTGTATGAGCGAATGCATAGCATAAGCCGTGTTTCATTTTCAATATCGAAATTGTCGAAACAAAATTCAAAATGCCAACCTTTCACTTCGGAGCAAGTAAGGTACAAATCTAAGAAGAAGAGGAAGTATAAAGGGGAGTATTTCTAAGTTCCATTTCAAGGTAATTGCAAGTAACTCACCTATCGCTAGGTAAGCACTCTTTCTATTAGTTTATTTTAATGAGTACAGTATCCTTACATTTTGAAGATCACATTAGTGGCTCATGAGGCTTAAGCGATTTAATCGAAGTATTTGAATAGATCTTGTTAAATATAAAAACTAAGATTGCTTTGGAGTGTATTTTAAATATGGTGGATAATACTTGTTGTGTCTATAGAATGTTGCTCTCATTCATGTCTTTGTCTCGTACCCTCAAAGACATTCAAAATGAAACGAAAAACCTTCATAACTATATTAACCAACAAATTTAGCCACATCTGCTTTTTTCCGCGATTGAAACATTCCATAACCTAAAGCTAAAGATTAACGGACTTTTGTCTACTTTTATTGCTTATTTAAAGATAATTGCAAACGTAACCTCAATCTTGCAAAATATTCAAGTTATTTCAGTTTGACAATAAAAAAATCAAAATTTTAAACCATCTCTGAATTCTGATAAATATCGATTGCTATCCCTTGATCCATTGATGATTAACAAGTGCTTATACTAGTAGACTAAATGCTGCTTGATTTAGATAACGATCAACATATCGCTAATAATGTTCACCTTTGTCAGCCGTTATCACCATTCATACTAACGAACTTACTTAGATAGGAATATAAAGAATAGACCTAAACGTATTACGTACCATTATAAGGAGCAACGCAACAAAGAAAATTTAGAACCGCCAGCTCAATTGAAAATGTCTTACACAAGATGATGCTGATAACAGTCCATTGATATAAATATCTGTTCATAATTGTGCGACAAGAAATATAATTGGAACCAATGTCTCGCGATTTATTGATGAGGAAATTATCTAAACTGTGTATTCCGTATGTCCTTTAGAAGAAATAAAATCCAAACGAGTTATGCGTTGAATGAAAGCTAGAGCGATGCAAGTGCATCAGTTTAATATGCCCAGAATGGTACGTAGAACGGAAAAAATGTTGTCAGGCATATTGAAGTTTCGATGATAGGCTTGAGTCCATTTCAAAATTTCCTACCGCTCTTATATTTGTATCATTTGATAACACTTGGCTGTTGCCACTCTTTCGGAATAAACCTCAATCTACTTGCCACGCTTTGTAAACGAGCTATGTTATCATCTTGTTCACTAAGAAGCTTAAGCATTATAGCCGACTACGTGAAAACGGATATTATTTCGAAACTTCATTAAGCGAAATGTTTTCATCGTATAAAATAAAAATAAAACTCTTCTGGAATTAAAAGATAATCCAAAATAAAAAAAAATTTTAAAATTTTATAAAAAGCGTCGTCAGGTAAAAAGTGCCAAAATGAAAAAGCATTAAATGGTTGTTATTAAAAGAGAGAGAGAAAAAAAAGGCAAAAAAGGCAAAAAAGACAAAAAAAAGTGAAGCTGATTATTAATGGTCCCCATATTTTATGCGGGTTAGCAAATATTAAATGAAACAAAACGAACGGAGAGTATTTCCATTTTAGTAATTGCTTACGCTGAAAAAGAATTGTCCTATTTATCATAGCCATGCATCACAAATATATACAATACTGTCCATCGTGTTGGTACTGGTTAAAGCGACATTGTGTAGCGATGACAACGAACATGGAAATGGATTTACTTTCAGTTTTTCTTATACAAATGATAACATAAAGCGACATAAACGAGAAAATGAAAACGCAAGAACAAACGTATGCATATAGGTATGTGTTTGTAAGAACCTGCACGCATATTCTTGCATGAAATGAAAAGACAAACTCACCTTCATTGCTTTGCGCCAAATATGCTTTTTCCGCATGACCCAGTTGCGCATCGCCTACTGTCTTTATGCCTACTTCCAATAAAGGTGAGGCAATGTTAATAGCGACACCGCCACCACCACCGCCACCGCCACCGCCACCACCAACGTTCCCAACGCCTCCACCGCCACCGCATCCACCGGTTCCGCTATCCGTAAGCTTTGTTAGTTCTGTGTATTTGTCATCGTACAGTGAACTGCCGCCATTCAATGTCGTTTGCTGTTGCAGTAAAGGATGTTTTTTGTACTTGGACGTGTCGTCAACGCCATTGACGACACCAAGCATAACATCTGTGCCTCCATCAACTGTTGTAGTGGCGTGATTGGCCACCACTGTGCCTACCGTTGTCATTGGATCTGCCCCGCTTAGATCTAAATGGTGGTGTCGATGTTGATGAGCAGCCGAAGATGTAATGAATCGCTTGTAAATGCAGCACGTAACCATGGCAAGAAACACAGACACGCTAAGCAATCCCAAAGCCATTAACGAAATTACAGCTGCCAGATTGTCTGGTAGCATATCACGCGCGCCCGCCTTTTGGACAACTAAACTCATTTGAACGGCATCTTTACCTCCGGCATTCTCTGCAACGCATGTGTAAATTCCCTCGTCGCTCTTCTCAGCCCCAAGAATTGTCAAACGAGATACGTAGACATCGCGACCGAATTCTCTTTCCTTTGAATGTTCATCTCTTATCACTTGTATATGTACACGTTGATTATTTGGCGTATTTGAGCTGCTCGATCGATATAACTGCTTGTTGTAATCCCATGCTATATGGGTGTTAGGCGAAGCATGCACTCGGCACACCAATGTTACATTTTCTTTTGATGTATTAATCGAAGCTCCTTTGGCCGGAAAAATGATACGCGGTCTACAAGCGAATGCTTCCGGCTGATCTTCCACCCAGAGCATGCCACGCAAATGAGCCGGATAAAAACACGAAGTGGGCGGAGTGTACAAGTTTCGACGTAATACGAAATCACGAAATACCTGCAACTCGCACGTGCAATTCCATGGATTGCCATCTAAAGATAAAGCAGTCAAACGCTTCAGGATTTCAAAACTCTCTTTCCTTAAAAAGTTTAAGCGGTTGTTGTTCAAATAAATCTGCGAGAGTAAAGGCACATTAACAAATACTTGAGTGCCAATGCGAATTAAGCGATTGTCTTTCAGTTCAATTTTGTGTAAATATTTTAAATTTTGGAAAATGCCATCACCCAAATTTTCTAAGAGATTGCCATTCAGGACAATAGCTCGTACCTTAACTAATTTTCCAAACTGATTCGGTTGTAAGGAACGCAACAAATTACTAGACAAATCCAGTTCAATAAGTATTTCTAATTGAGTGAAACTTTGCGGATCGATTTGTTGCAGTGAGCTGTTACGTATATATAGCTTATGCAGGTTCTGTAAGTCGGCTCTAAGAAAAGCATTCTCTTCTAAATAGACGATACGATTTAACGATAAATCGAGTACTTGAACTTCGTTACTTAAATTTTCGGGCACCGATGACAATGTTAAATTTTTGCAATCCGCTGTCTTTTTACCCGAATTCCATTTGCAATGACAGTCACCGCAATCCATTAACCAATCTGCTTGTGCCATTTCGGGCATATCGAACAATAATACCAGCCAGAATAAATGGCACAACAGCAACAGCGTACAGTTAGGCACTGAAATCAATGAGTTGCCGTCTACGTTAGTAACTTTTCCGAAATGCTTCAATGGTATCGCTTGTATCTCGTTTAACTGTCGATTATCCTGCTGATAAGGAGGCCGATGCTTTTCTTGATGGTGATGGTGATGGTGAAAGTGGTGGCGACGATGACGATGCCAATCCCGCTGCGTGCACTCGCTTTCTGGTTTAGCAATTGATGAAATTTGTTTCTGCTGATGATGCGGCTGCCTCTTATTCTGATATCTCCTTAGTAACTGTTCGTTCGTTATTTTATTACGCTTGTATTTCATGTTTTCACTGCGCCTTTATCACATCCACTCGCATCAGTCACGTTGACAATTCTGACCACCGTAGCAGTTGACATATAAGCTCTGTTCGTTGCAGCTGTTGCATTTGAAGTTTGTCGTTTTAATTTAAACATACATAAACTATATTCGAGTATTGATGTTCGTCATGGACAACGAAGTTGTGGCAGATGTGAACGCGTATATTATAAAATAACACAAGCCCAAGCATACACAATTGTTTTCTCTGATTACTTGTTATAAACTTTTATATTTATATGTTGTTGCCATCCATCAAATTGATGATCTGCAATAAAAAAAATGCATACAAACATTTTGTCAGTTATTGAGGTCTCGTAAAAAAAAGTTAAGAAATTAAAATTTAAATTGCTCTTACATATATATATATATATATATATATACACACACATAAACACAGTAACGTATATGACTTTTAATATATATTTTAACGTAAATGTCACAACTACAACTATAACGACAATTACATTGAGTAACAATCCCATGGGCTATAACGAACTTCCCGGCACGAGTCTTTTTCCGTTTATGTTTATTAGCAACAATTAATCTTTAAGATAAAAACAAAATATCTGACTATACTGCGCCGACGATATTGAATAAAAACCTTTTTTTCGAAACTCGTTTTTTTTTTTTTTTTTTTTTTTTTTTGATAGACTTCCATTGACATGAGCTTGAATGACGTTAAGCTTAAGAATATCACTTTCTTACCTCTTTATATATATGACGAAATGACAGTAGGCATAAATTCATATCGTTCATATTATGCGTAGATCGACGATGACCATTAATCTTAGATATGCTATATTAATTGCCTTTTATATGTATGTAAAATAAGTTACATTTTTTTTGCGTCAAGGAAATCTTGTGATTGTGTCAAGACAATCGTAGGATTGATTCTTAAACTACTCCCGAATTTCGTATTTTGACAAAGATATCCATTTAATTACTGAGGTTAACTAAACTAGATTTTTTGCTTTTACAAAAATTTTCCCATAATTAATATATGTATGGCACAATCTACAAAGCCAATTATATATTTTTTTATGACACGCATAGCAACGCAATTGAAAAACGAAATAAGTGCTAATGAGTTGAATTAAAAGGGCGGCCTCTAAGTTACACGACGTACTAAAGAAGTACCTTCACTATAATATCCTAGGCCTGATAAAGCAATTTCCCTAAATTTGCAGAAGTTTCACTGAAGTGAATATAGTTGAAGCGTTTTAAATAATTAAAAATTTATTTTACATTTTATTATTATTATTATTATTATTATTATTATTATTATATAAATTTAGCCAGAGAATAAATTCTAAGACTAAGGTCTTAAAGCACTAGCATCTAAGGCTTTCGGCTTTATTTTTATTAATATTATTATTATTATTATTATTATTAAAAGCTCTACTGCACTTGAGATTTGAACTCACGACCCTTGAATTGCTAGTCGAGAGTCTTGCCTACTCGGCCACTCAGGCGAATATTTTTTTTTATTTTACATTTTAGTTTTTTTATTGTTTAGTTTAACGCAGCACAATATTTGAAGATTATTTTGCCAAAGTTTCAAATCAATCGAAGTGAAACCCTAGGTTAAGGCGCCTTTGAAAATTCCCATTATTACCTTTACCACTAGCATTATTAATCTTTCTACTAACACTAGCACCGCTACCACTACTAGTACTACATTACTTCTAGTAGTAGTACTACATTAACTTCTTTCTTTTCAAAATTCTACTTTCGAAGTCGATAATCACGATTTCTCAAGAACGTATTAATGATCGTATTGAAATTTTGCAGATTCCTTTTGGATGGGTATGATTGATTGAAGATTGATGGGAAATGGTTTTTTCCTTTGGACACAATCCACCATACAGTACATGATGGAGATTTTATCAAAACCTATAGTTTCTTACAATGTAGTACAAATCTGTCACAAATTTAAACAATAATTTTTTTTTTTTTGAAATCCTTCCGTCCATCCCAAGATTGTTTTTAATATGCTTCTTTTTTGCCTTTGAAACCCATGTACCTTCTTAAGGTCCATCAGTATCTTAGAGTCCATTTCAAATAAGAATATTATGACTTGTATGTTACGTTTACCTCTTTAAAAGGAGCGACAAGTGAAGTTAAATTAATTATGAAAGTCATTCTGAGTGTCGCAGGCAAAATAAAGACATCTTTCTTATCGTTGCAACTTGCCAGAAGAAAGTGCAACACTACGGTGGGCGTTCTGTTAAAGTCAACACCATCTAGACAATAATTGTTTCACTCGAATTTTGAAGTAAGAACACTAGACATCACTAGTCAGTCATTAGCCAGTTAAATGAGGGTAAATCGATTCTTAAATATATTGTGAGTTTTTCGAAATACTTAAATGTTCCATATGAGACCATCGAAAGTACCAGTTTACAAAATGCAATGTATGTACGTAATTGAGGAGAGAGAGAAAGAGTATTCCAGACAATCGAAAATTAATTTAATATCAATGCGAGCAACCAACAAGCAACAAATTTCTTTTGATTTTAAATAGAATGAACGTTCAGACGACTTCATGTTAACTTCTGCAACATTCGGTGAATTAGTAAATTAAACCAATTTTTCTTATTTCATAATTTTCCTTTTAATGTGGAAAAGGTGAACTCTGTATTATGATTAAACATCATTTTTATACTCTATACTAGTTTTCCTACAGGGGTATACGTTTATGCGGATGTATACAACATTCAAAATGACTTTGAATCACTTCTTGAATCACTTTGCAGCCTTGACTGTTCGTCTACCCACCTGACCGTCTTCTATTCTTGTGTTCAACCTACAAATCGCAATCTTGAGATAGTTCGATGAAATTTAACCCAACTCTCTTGGCCCAAGGACAAACTTTATTGCAAATAGATTAACACGGATCGCGTTTCCGACAAGTTCCCATATAGCGCCTTATTTTGATATAATTAATATACAAAAACTGCGTTAGGCGAAGTCATGTAGGATATTTAATGGTGGGCCATGGCCCACTATAGTGTTCAAACAAACTGACCAAACACTAACGTGCTCGTAAGAGCGTAAATACAGTACAAAAGTTCTCTTAGAGTTACAACACCAAAATGGATTGATAAAATCCGTAACATGATGTTGGAGGATATGACCAAAAATTTCAAGTGCGTGAGAAAGCTGTGCCATATGTCATCATCTACGTCAGCTGACTTGAAAAGAGGGTAACGATAACAAGCGCGTGTTATTCGGTGTTATTGAGTCGGTTGAAACACAAAATCAAGAAGTAACGAAAAGAAATTTGAACGAATGCAAGAACTTTCTTCACCCCATTAGCGCCTCAGGCCATTCATTGCGCAAACAAATCTATATGATATGGTATTCTCCAGACTTGATCTTCAGCGCTACTTAAAAATATACTCAATGGTTGTTTGATTAGCGTTTTACGTCACATAAAGAACTCGAACGGGAAATAATTGCGAATGACGCGATTATTCATACTATTTGAAAAGCATAGAAGATCGGAAAGGCATTGTGAAGTAATTTTGGAAAATAAAATATAATTTCATCAACGAATTTATTTTCCTTTCGCGGTACCTTACTTCTTGATTGCACTTGTAATTTATTTTTGATCTTTCCTTTGACTTTCCTGCAGGAAGAGGTGAACAATTTTCAAAAATATTCGATTGAATGACTTAAAACTTCTCTCAGTGCATTGGTCCTTTAAAAGTTACGCTAAGCTATAGATCGGTCTCGAGTGTATAAATCAATTGTGTGTAAAACTTATTATCCAACTTTTGATCCTGAACATAACTCGTTGAAACATTTAATATCAAAAATGGACACTTTACACGCATTCCTACTGTATATATGTGCTGCGTAAGAGAGAGAGAGAGAGAGAAAACCTTCTTGACAAGAACTTAAATGAGAAATGTTTTTTCTCTACTTTTTTTTTCTTTTTTGTGTGTACTTATGATTAAAATTGTATTCAGAAACACCAAACGATAACACCTACAACACACATTTAAGACTCTGATGAAAGTCTTAGGTGTAGAGCACTCCCGGAACAAGTTTACAGAGAAATCAAGGATACGTATATACATATATATGTTAGTGTGTATGTGAATGTGCAATAGAGGGTAAAAAAGAAAAAATTATAAAACATTTTTTGCAAAGTTTTCAACATTTAAATGCCATTAAAAGTTTTGTTGAAAATATGCTTTTCCTTGCGTTTGATTAGTAAGTGGAAGTTAGTTACAAGCACAACACCGACTGCCTGCTTTCCTCCTACTGCTTGTTGACTGCTGCCTGCTGACTGCTGACTGCTGACTGCTGACTGCTGACTGCTGCCTGCTGCCTGCTACTCGCTTATCTGTCGCCCTTTCAAAATTTCGTCCAACCAACCAACCGCTTACTCATCCGTCGGTTTTCTTGTCTGTCGTGTTTTACTTAATTCTGAACGTGCTACGTATTGTTGTTGTTTTTATTGTTGTTTGTTGCTGTTATATTCGTTC
>CCAG010022289.1:0-16888 GCA_001077435.1 Glossina morsitans morsitans
CATATATATATATATATATATATATATATATATATATATACGTATATATATGTTATGTGAGTGTGTATGCGCGTTTGTGCATATTTGTGTATTTGTGCGTATTTTGTGTCTGCGTATGTGTGTGTGTTTGCGTTTGTGTTTGCATGTATATATTAATGTTAAAATAGAAAATATGCGAATAAGTTATTTTTGTATGTTGACGAGGAAATTATGCGCAAAGTGCGGTTCTTTTACATTAAGTGCGTGCGGTCGTGTTTAACTTTCAAATTGTTTAGTTGGCATTTCGCACACAAGCGCACACTTATCACGCACATATATTCAGAATCACGCACACTAACTAACAACCAGTCAACCAACCACAACAATACCACCAATGCACGTACGTAGCCGTAAAAACTTTTATAAAACACTGTATAAAGAAATTCTTATGTCTTTGATGGCAATATGCAGAGATGCACACATTGTTATGTTACATACCGACACCCAACTAATTTGCTATGTATAAGAACATTAAATAAAGTATGTCTATATAAATTTATATATGTGTTTGTAGTTATGTGCATAATTTGGTATTCCAAGTATCTGTGCTCTTTGAAAAGAATAAATTTTAAAAATTTCTTTTCTATACTACATATGTGAATATGTACGTATATATTGTATGTATACATTTACATACGTATATTTATACGTATACGTATATATTACGTAATGTACAAGCGCACGTATATTCGTAGGCAAATACATTCTGATTTATACATATATGTGTGGTATGTGCCTATATAAGCATCTGTGCATATTATGTAAGTATGCCAACATGCAATCTATAGGCATACATACTTGTCTATGTACATGTGTGCGTGCATGCATATTGTCTAATCATTACAGAAAATGTCAACAAAATTTACGATTCTTTTCTACTTTCATCTCCTCTCAATACATTCCTTATACATACATGTCATGTACATAGCCACATATATATGTATATGTGAATATATATATATGCATATAGATATATGTGTGGCTATGTATTTGTTATTATTAATTCCAGTATCATACTTCTTTTCGCCAAGCAATACACGTTGTGAAAAAAAAAAAAGAAGAAAAAATATTTCTGTTGTTTTAAACTTTTCTTTTCTCTTCTGCTTTTTACTCGTACTCTTTAAATATTTTCCGATTTCTTCTTTATGGTTGAAAGTTTGTCTTAAATTCTTTATCTTGCTTGTTACATAACAAAATTTTCTTAAATTAATCGAAACCAGTTACATACCTTTTCCGCACAAAATCGCACAAATTTTGGCCTAATCGATGCAAAAAGTGCAGGCCATCAAGGAACTATGCTTTATATAAAATATCTTGGTCGATTTTCCAATAAAAATTCTCTGAAATTTATTCAAATTTCTCGTATTCCTACCGAAACCTTCAAGCACATCCGCCTTTAACGACGATGTAAGAAATATCGTTTCAAAAATGGAATGGCGTTGGAAATGTGTTTGCGTTTCAACAAAACTTACCATACCAAAAATGAACAATGGATTTCAAAGTTTCTTGCCCTTGACCAAATGATGTTAGCTGGATTAGTGTGCACCTTAAAAGCATTGGAGCATTTCAGAAGTTACACACGAATATCTGCTAAATCAATGAAATGTTAAATTTCAACTATCAAGGTAAGATATCACATACTTATAAGGGGCTAGGCTTTGTCACGTGCTATCTGGTGTTCCTATTGGGAGCTTAAATAATTCTAAACATAGCGTTCTTCAGAACGATTTATGTTGTTGTTCACAATGACGTGAAAATTATACCTCAGCGAAACAATGGAATTAAGTCACGGAAACGTTTGTGCCACAATTTATTACAATTTTCAACTCGAGTTTTTAAGGCAAGGCTTAATCGATCAACTTACTTCCGCTGAATGAATGCATGTTGCACCAAAGTACCACGCCTTGTCTCTGTGCAACGCTGATATGGTGAGTTAGATCGTTGACGATGATGTATTACTGTCATCATTAAAAAGTTGTAAACACATGGTGTAGTACCGCTTACTTCGCTTACTTCTTTTGAAGTTTAAAGGGTGAGCTATATTCTGGGTTCCGCTTTTTATTTATTTATGCATAAAGGAACTAGTGCTCGACAGCTTTACTTCCTTTATAGCTTTATAGCCTATTAGCGAACAATTAAACATCTTGGAGAGAAGGAAGCAATTGGAACATGAATTACATATTTTCTTGCTACGGTGGTTTCGATTAGGTGTCCGTCGTAGAGATAGATACGCCTTGTTTGTCGCTGTACTTGCATAAGAGACCACCTTGAGTTGCAAGGGCAAGCGGAAAGATCATCACGGGTCAGTGTGGCGACTTTTAACTACCATACCTGTTAATGATGTTCACTTTTAATCCAATGATTGTGTTGGTAAGCGCATACTTCCCGCATACCATTCTAGTAAACAAAAATAAATTTTTGCGAAAGCGACTTATATTCGCCGAAATTGAACATTTGTTACACGGCCTATATCAATAACATCATTGACCCAGACATTTTTCAACGAATAGCCGCTTTTACTATCACAAATAACGTTTACTGTAAACCGGATTAATTAACGCACACGCACACGCACACGCACACATTACACTTGAATTTAAATAGCACAGCTCAACGTGCTATATAGTTGACGGAAAAAGTCTATTTCTGATGCAAATTATTCACCTCTCTTTCAACTATAAAAGCAAAAGTCAGTTTCATTTTAATAAAATAATTAATCGCACAAAAGAAAGAGACAAAAAAATATGCTCTCTCCAGATATTTTTCAAGCGAATGGTATGTTCACTTTCCTATTGAGTTATTGTCTGGCCGAGTACTTTTCTCTTTACATATATATATATATATACATATATATATATATATATATATCCTCCTATTTATTACATCCACCTCTTAAACAACTTCATATTACATACTTTAACATAGTTTGCACAGCTTGCATGCTGTAAACTTTTCTTTGTTATTTTTATTGTTATGATAGCACAGCACAAACTATACTTAAATAAACCATATTTTTGTGGAACATAATGAAAAAATTATTAGGAATAAAATGAAATAAAAAAGTAAAAAAATAAAAAAAAAAAAAACACTTTCTTTTTTTTTAGCCCCTTTCAACATATTAACAAATACTTGCGCATGCTGTTGATGACATGCTTTCAAAGTTAAACAATTTTTTGTTATGCTTTTTTTAGACTTTATTGTTGTTCCCATCAAATACACAATGCCAACATCAGCAGAGGGAGAAGCAGAGGCAAAAGCAGCAGCAGTACCAGCATCTGGAGAACGAACAACAATGTCAAAAATCTAGGAAAACTATTACCATTATCGATAATTTTTGGTTTTCAGCTTCGGTTTTCGTTACATGCACCACATTTGATGAGAATTTATGAGAATGTTCATTTTTCTTCTTCTTCTTCTTCTTCTTGTTCACAGCTACCATTAGCACATCGAAACGTAGTAATTTTGTTATTCAACAACAATGCAACAATCAGATATAATCAACCAATGGTCTATATGTCTAGATGCATATATACATAAAGATACATATATATGTGTTATATATTTAACAAATAACTCAATAAGTTCGTAGGATGGTATACGCATTTCATCATTGTGATAGTACCAATTTTTTAAAAAGAAGCGTGTCAAAATTCCATGATATTCCGACTTTTAGTTTACAAATTAAAGTTGATTAAGTGACGTCACCTATTATTCCAAATAATGGAAAAATCGGAATTTCGTTTTTTGATAAAGCATTGCTTTCTAATAGGATAATAAATACAGTCCAAGCAAAGCAGTAACCTGACAAATAGCATTTGTTGTCGACGGTCGACATAAACACCAGAGAAGTCGTTTACTGATTTCCAACACTGACCTACAAACAACGATAATTCTGAAGGCTCTGGTCGCTCGAATACAGCAGTTATTTCAATGGGGTAGATGACATCATAATGAGATCAGAATATGGTGTATTTACTCTTTTCGACATATATTCGTCCATTAGAAAGGTCAGTTCGAAGTCGCTGTCGCATTTGCTTACTTTTGTCCAAAAATAACAACAAAAATACAAGATCTGGCACGGATTTATCGCTAGATTTCGGAGTCAAATAGGTAATCGGCCGAGTGGACAGTTTTCCAAAGCCACCAAAGAGGCAAAAGTTGAATGGAAAGATTAAGCCATAGGTATTTTGGAATGCAATACTTATCGTATTTACAATATTTTATACAGTTATGAATGAAAATGTCCTCCTACTCTTGGGTTATAAAGTGTGTGTTGGTGATTGTACTCATATTCGTCATATTATGCTGTATAACTTTGAGCAGGGATGGAAAGCAGCGCAGTTATTTCGCGATCTGAACTAACTTTTCGGTCAGGGCACAATCAGCAAAATTCGATGCAGGAAGATAAGCTAAAAAGAGGTCGATCATCGGATTTCGGCGACCAGGCATTTTTGGCAGCCGTGCAACGGGACGAATCGAATGCCGGCCAACAACTTCATTGCGACCCATTCAACCATCGTTCATCGTCCCCAAAAGCTTAGAAAGCCATGGAAATCGGCTGGATGGGTCTCCCACGAATTCAACGACAACAATAAAACCGGACGTACCCAACTTTTCATCGATTTGCTTCAACGAAACGACTGGGTTTGGTTCTGAAGGATCTTGTCACTGGAGATGTATCGTGGCTTCTCGTCAAAAATCTCAAAAGAAAGAAAGTCTGCGTGTCGCCAGTAGTTTCACCGAAATGAATAACGAAGAAAGTGCGCTGTAAGAAGGCAACATGATGTGTTTGGTGGGACAGAAGCGGAATCAATGAGCGTAGAGAACCGTATCGTCTTTCACCAGGATTATGCGCGTCCACAGCAACGCCTACCGACTACCACATCAATTGGTCGCTAAACAACTGGCAGGCAAATAAAGTTTATGACGATTTCAATAACTTAGTGGTGGATGTTAAAACAGGGACTGTCTTTGCCCGCGGAATCGAATGTCTTCCAAGCAAATGGGAAGCAGTTATGGAAGTAGATGGTGACTACGCTCCGGATTAATCATTTAAAAATGTTGCTGCCAAATTTTTTTTATGTTTCCGTCTTCGTAATAAATAGTGGTCAAGAACGCCTGGTGATTACGCACCAACCCATTACAATATTACATAGCATTATTACTGCATTTGAATGACGGAATTACAAAAATAAATGCGCCTGATCTTACGGATCATTTATGGGGTGATGTGTTATATATATTTAAGAATAGTAATTTCGCGTTTTTCAAATTAATTCAAAAAGTCCGACGATGAATTTTCCGCTGAAGTGATTTAAGAGAATTTAAATCGAGAAGTATTAAGCTTCGAACGTAAAGTTTTATGTTATTTACCTTTCACTTGCTGAAAAAGAAAAGTACTCGTCGGCTTTAGACACGCCTACAATAACTAAAATAAGTAAAGCATGCCCAACAAAGCACAGGAAAATTTCAATTAAACACTATTGTGTTCTACGTATGACATCTTGAAAGTTAAGTAACATTTACGGAGAGAGTAAACACACTACACCCAAGCAATGCTCAGCGAGTGTAGATGCTTTCCTGAAAACCAATTCAGAATTTTAGTTTATTTTCTTTCAAATATGTGTATGCAAGTATGCATGTATATTTTATTTTTGTCAGAAAAACACGATGTGAATTAATTTCTATAGTTTTTTGTGTTATGCAATGGTAATGGTCCGCTGGACTACTAGAATTTATTGTGCAATCAAATGCGACGGTTTTTAAATATTGATATCATTCGCCATGCAACTGTGAAAGCACAATAAACTATAAAATAATTTAATCCTTTCATGGTAAAGTGTTTATTTAGAAGGCTAACCAATGTGTGGGAATTACTTTTACATGAACCTCTGAATATAAATTTCCATTTTTATTCATCAAGTTAATGGAAACATTCGTGTACGAATAATAAAAATAAAAATTTAATAAAATAAAATACAGTCTAACACCAACTAAAGAAAGATAAGCATTAGCTTTAATGGAATTTTTTCATATGCAAGAGCTATTTGTGCTTGTTGGAAGAAGAAGAAAGTAAAAGAAAAAAGGAACTTTTTAAAACTTACTTTAGATCAAAGTTTCTGATACATACACACACATCATATTTTACCTGCATTATAATAAACAGTGAAAACGTTTTAAAACTTTGCTATAAATGCGCAGCCATCTAATATGTGACAATCTGTTCTTCACACCCACGTAAGAAAACTCATCACGTCAAACGTCACTAGTCGTAAGGATATATTAAGTTCATTCGGATGTACGCAACACAATATCATATGGAAAAAAGTAATTTTCTAAATTAATATACCTACATCTGTGTGTCTATCTATCCGTCCGTCAGATATATATTCACATAAGTGCATCTAATTTTGTGTTCAAATACCAGGTAACAATTGAAATTTAACACACTGATATTTTTCAGCCGAATGACAAAACCTATTGAAGATGGATTAAATCGGCTGATCGCTTCGCCAAACAATGTCGCAACCGACCGAATGGACCCATATTTTGAATTCCTTCACGTATAATTTGCCCATACAAACAAAGATAATAAAATAAATGTTTATACAACAACAAGGTCCAATTTTTAGTATTTCATAATAATGGTTTGACTCCGGTAGTCTAACTTTTGGCTATCATCTCTTATGACAGAACTTTCTTAAAACAAAGCTCTTGTACGATTGATATTAAATACTTAACCGGGGAATGAAGTAGTGGTATTTGGTGGGCGGCCTTGCCCGACTAAAACGTTCTAACTTATTTATCTAAGTGTATCTAAACAAATTGCATGGTATCGGAAATAAGCGACCATACTGTGTGTGAAGCCAACCAGCCTCGTCATGCAGCAGCTTACGTGTACGGAGCAAGATACTTAAGATAAGCTTGTTGGCGATGCAACCACGACATTGTAATGAATTTACATTTTTCTTATTGCCCTGAACATCCTTTAAGATAATTGGAGAAGTCTATTCATAAATAAAGTCGTATCTTACACATGAGCGCGCATATACCATTATATTAGTAATATTTTAATTAGTAATAGTACTTTATTAGTAATAGGACCCGACTATCATTGTGAAGGTGGATTTCTATAATAGTTTTAAAATTCCCTTAAAACATATCAGAGAAATAATTTTATGTGTTTTGTGTTATGTGTCGATTTTTCTGATCACTTCTTTCAATAAGAAGTTTCATAACGGGGTTCGCAGATCGCTTTTATTCCGTAACTGTACGTATTTTACATAAAATGCGGTAGATAGTCATAATAAATTAGATTTTCCGTATTATGATTTTATTACAAAACTTACTTTTCTATGTGTACACGTCTTCTACAATTATTTTATTGTACCCTAACCAACGTGTGATGCAAGGGTATATTAAGTTTGAACGTGTATACACAGCCCTTGACACAAGGACTTGAGGTAGACCCATCTTTTATTTGAGCGATCGACTAAGAATCACTTTCTGAATGGATTTAAGTTTCTCCATTCATCCATCCATCCATCCGTCCATCCGTCTATCCGCCTTTCTGCCTTGCTTTCTTGTGTTCAATCTACAGACTGCAATTCTTAAGATATTTTGCTAAATATTGAAACACACTGACATGCTTTAGCGTAAAGACGAACCCTATAAATGTAAATGGTTCGAATGGGACCACTTTTTCAACTTTCGATTTCCCATATAAGAATTTATTTTGAAAAGTCGTTGTGTGAATAACTGTATTAAGCGAAATGTTGTAGGGTATTCAATGGTGGGCCATGATACAATAGCATGTTTTTATTTGTTTTTTGTGAGCGGATATAAACTTCATCATTGTTGGCTTAGTTAA
Organism: Glossina morsitans morsitans; assembly: GCA_001077435.1. Classification (NCBI taxonomy): domain Eukaryota; kingdom Metazoa; phylum Arthropoda; class Insecta; order Diptera; family Glossinidae; genus Glossina; species Glossina morsitans. The sequence continues at coordinate 7,910 of CCAG010022289.1, forward strand.
TGAGCTATCTTCACTTTGATGATTCATTTATTCACATCGGTCAAGACGGGGGTGTACGATTGCTATGAGATTTCTATGAGTACATAGTGTTTGAAAAGTAATGAGTCTCTTGCACGAATTAAGACACATTGGGCGTACTATAGATAATGTATACAACAACAAAGAATGGATCCTTTCCTAAAGTCAGATTAATGTCGTTTAGTGTTTTCAAGATTATGTCGTAGTACATATTTAGTGTCCGGTTTTCCTTTTAGTGAAGTTGCAAAATACTTCATACTTTGCCATTTAACTGCAGATTAACGTAGACGTACTAGTAGTAGTACTTTCAGTTTTCTCTTTTGCCTCTAAATCTTCACCCTCCAATTTTTGTCATTTTTAGACATTTTAGATACAGATTGGAGGCAATTCGTGCTCATTGTAATCCTTTCATTAAGGGAATAATTAAAAATGTTGTGAGACAATACAGTTTATAATGTTTGCCCTCCTATTTCACCCGGAAGTCTAAAGAGTGAAGGTAATTTAACGATTACACTTGAATGTGTTAGTGAGAAAACACAATTGCTTTTTTTCAATGTGGGAATTGATATTCCAATATATTGAAAGTAATAAATATGAATTTAATTCGCGAATTTAAAAAAGCAATCAAATCTGAATTGTGTTTAAAGCATTAATGCGAACAATAAATTCATCGAATACAATTCATGTCAATTTCACTTTGACAGAACATTACTGCGACCAATTTGTATCGTATGCTTTGCAACAATTAAGATAATACGCTATCGAAGGAATCAGAACAGTTACAAATAAAGTTCGGAGAATGGAAATCTTGACGAAACATTGTTACATTTGGAGGAAGGACTTCAGCGTAGACTTCAGTGTGAGTAAAAAGAAATAATGAAAAGTTTTTCAATATTTTTCTTCCGTTAAGATCAAAGATTTTTGCTTGCATCTGTGTGGGTGTGAAGACAGGTTTGTAAAATCGTATTAACACGCTTCCATAAGTGATTTTTTTAAATAAAATTATTTTCAATTCCCTTGAGGTCAACACTTGATAGTCGTCGTTAAGAATAAATGTATATGCACGTATCGTCATACATATATATATATATATATATATTTAAATATTTACAATAAGCCTTAAGCAGAATCAAGTGTTACTGTTGTTTACCCGTGCATACCATTATGTTCACATGTTTTCTTTATATTTAACAATAAATAAACGAAATAAAAAAAAAAGAATAAAATGTCACTTCAAATACATGAAATAATATATATATATATATATATATATATATATATATGTTTGAATGCTTATGCATATTATGAGAATGCATGATTGCCATACATTTACACATATTTGTATGCATTGGAATTTTCTGTTTCAATTCAATTGCTTGACAACAATCAGAAAAACATCTAATATTGCAAACTTATATAAAGTACATGCAATAAAAAAGTTGCAAAACTAAATTCAATTAAATTTAATTCACATGCATTTCTCTCTTATCACAAATCTTTGTAGTCTTGTAGTCATTTGTATGTGACCATCTGTGATCAACTCTGCGTTTGTATAAATTTGAGAATCTATCTCTAAATAAAGCAATTGTGTGCAAAACTATCCTCTTTTATATAATTAAATGATTGTATATTTCTTCCACTGTTTGCACCGAGTTATAAAGTAAGGATTTGTTAATACCCGTTTACACGTACGTATGTAAATTTATATGTAAACATGTGCATTTCATATATATTTAATTAAAATCAATTGTAAATAGTTTTATTTGTTAGCAAACAATCTCTGGGGAATCTTTCTAAGAATTTTCTATAGAAATGATGAAAGTAAATAAAAGCTTTTCAACAATCGTCCGATATTGAAAATTTAACAAAAGCAAAACTTTTCATGATTTTGAAGACATTTTTGAATCAGCTATATTTCTCTTATGTGCTTTCAAAAATTTCAAAAAACATCTTCTTATCATCCATAGACTTAATTACGATGGGCATATATATATATATCTATATATATATATGTAGGTGTGATGAGCAGTGGATTAGTAAAATCATAATACTCACCAATCGGACACAGACGTCCACCAGCTGCGCCCTACACCCTTTTCTATCCATTTCTCTCTCCTTCTTTTGATCATCACACCAATACACCTATCAGTATAGTAGCGATGCTCTGAGCGATTGACTGTTCATACTGAATATTTTTAAAATGTCAATTAAAGAAAGACCTTTAGCATCCTTAAAGTAAGGTCCTCGTGCGATAGCGAAGCCCAACAGTGCAAAGCAAGAGAAAATTAAGTAGACGACTTTACGTTCATTCGAGGTCTACGATTTTCTGCAAGCATATGTAAGAGCATCGTAGTGAATCAGTTGACTCCCCTACTAAACACGCCCCTTTTTCAATATTGATAAGAAAGTGACTTTCACGTTTCTTAAAGAAGATGTATGTGAACTTTTTCTGCTTTATAGAACGGCATCGAAATTGCCAATAATTAAGTGACTACAACTCGTCGGAATAACCGAAAATTTCAGACAATTTCAAAATCAACTTCGAAAGTCTTCGGAAGGACTGACCAATAATATTTAAATAGATAAGAAGAGAAATATTGAACTTTTTAATTCAAATATTCGCTAGTCACAGGAAAGCCAATGATTATAAAATATCCTGCGAGTTCATCTATCTAAAAACATATCGGTTAAGGAATTTTTTTTATTTTTTTTTTACTCACATTTGAACCAGAAACGTTGCTTATCGTAGAACCCCTTATATTGAAGATGCTACGCTCGAATTTCTCCCGTGTATACGTAGGGGGTATCCCCTAAGCGTGTGGGCACATTGGTGATCAGCAAGGATTATAGATAGGCTTAATATTTCCATTCCAAAATAATTAAAAAAAAAAAAAACCTTCCTTTAAGTCCTTTACAATGACTTCTTAATGATAAGGAGCCAAAATTTCGACTTTGAGTTAACTCATGTTAAGAACAGACATCTGATGTATTTGTGAAATAGGCAAGGCCGAGCGAAAGGAAGGATACAAAACTGTGAATAATACTTCTCCAGGGATTTGCAATCTCAGCAATTACTTAGGAAATAGGGTGATAGTGAAACTCTGCGTAATTGCGAATAAAATGAAATAAGTAGAGAACTGCTAAAAGACGACTGATCTCCTCAATATGCATACATTGTATAAGTAGATCCTGTCGTTTTCGATCCTTTCGTTTCGTTTACGAATCGTAAGTTGGTCTTTGTACGTGTTATATACGTTAGAGTCACTTTAAGGATTTTTAGTGTTTCAAATCAACAAAAAAATCCTAGTTTCTCTACGAAAGATAAGCTCAATATGACAGTTTTATTATACACGAAAGACTTTTATTTAGTGGGTTTAACAATATCACTTGTTGGTCAACTAGACGGTGCATGCTTTTATGGGAAAGTTAATGTTTCCGTGAACTCTTCTGTAGTAATGTCGAGCATTGGAAACTATTTGAAAAATTAGAGCAAACTGTGAAAGTTTTAAAGAATTGCTACAAGTCCAACTCAGGAAAAGAATTACTGGAACAATTTATTTTGTTCGCATGCTTGACAAACACGTAGTGCCAGGTTGCAAAAGAAAACTGTATGATGTCTTCAGCTTTTACAGAGCTAAAGTCAAAATATGAATCGATGAATGTTTAGGTTCTAAAGTCAAATGATTGTTCACGCAAGTAAGGCCAGACAGATAGGAAAAGCGTATTGCTAGCATTGGAGAGAATATAATCAATAAAAAATATATAGCCATTTTTCTCGACATACAAGACGGAGGAATTTTTTTGAACATCTTGTAAATGATTTAAGTTATTCTCCCTTCATATGCAGAAATCTGCAGAAAGGACATTGATTGAAACGAACAATGATCGCTCATATAATAGAGAATTAAATAAACATGTTTACAGTTTTGCCTATGAAAGCGTCGAAGGTATTCTTGCATGCAACCAAAAAAAAAAAAAGTTTCAAAGCTTACCGGCTTTAAACCGAAATGATACTGACACATGCAGGCGTATTTTCACATATCGATGGCCATTGAAACAATTCTGAATTCGTTGTAGAAATATTTAAAAAATTGTTTTTTTCAGATAAGTTTTCGGTAATTCCGCAATTTGATGCGAACGAGACGAACGAGGTAATTTGCCCGTCAGCGCTTATAGAGCAAGAGCATTCTATTGAAAACCGAAAAAGACACCCGCATTATTTATCTGAAATTCGTGTGGTGGTTTTAATTTTACAAAACCAAACACTCTTCATATTTATAAACATTCTCGTCGGTTCATTTGTACGCAGCTACTTATAGAGACTCGTTCATTTACATAAAGTTTTCCGTTTTATACAACAATATTTATACATACATACATACATACATACATACATACATACATATATACATACATACATACATATATATATATATATATATATATATATATATATATATATGCGTGGTATATGTAAACATTGCATATGTATAAAGTGATATATGTAAAGTGTGTAAGAAGTGTGTGTACGTCTTCTATTAGAATTCAGATGCTCGTGGCTACACTGTATCTATGCGGTTAAATGTTGGCAATTAGCTATCTTCAGTACGAATTTGTAAACACCCTCACAGATGCGGCTGGCTTTTATCTGTATGTTTATTGCTATAAAAAGCCTTTCGTATTCATTATATGCACATATTTTAGTATGCAGTTCATTATCACAATTAAATATTGCACATGCTGGCATGACTGTGCATACATTTTATTATCAGTTCATTAAAGATTAATATTGATAGTCATCGTTTATAGTATATATTCAAAGTTTATTTGAAGCAAACAAAACCGCAATCACTGCCACAAACAATTTTCAAACTTCGAAAGGATTACTTACACGACGAGTAATTTTTATTTCAATTTCACAAACATTGGTTTACTTATGCATTAAAAATGTATTTAACAAATTGCGGAAAGAGAAATCAAATATTTAATTATGCTCTTAAAGAAGAGAATTTTTGATTCTCTCCTTTGATTTATTTACATGATAAGCTGATATTTGAGATAAATATTTATTCCAATGAAAATATTTATTAATACAACTGTCTTAACATAATCCTAAATTTTTGTTGTTGTTGTTATTGGAATTTATTTTTTTTGTAATGAAAATTTTTAAATTCCTATTGTTCATAAATTTAGACCGTAGTGGTAATTCGCTGTTCATATGAAATCGTCCATAATATAAAATTACTATTCTGTATTGCACAATAGCTTAAATAAATTCAAAAATATATTTCAAAATTAAATGATTTCTTATTCATTAACTAATAAGATAAGCAATTATTTGATATTGAAAATTGAATGCGACTTTGAAACTCAAAGCACTTGCAAGCCACACTATTGATTCACTTTATCTTCGAATTAATTTTATATCAAATTCGTTCTATCGCAAGAGGTCAAGTCAAAAGTCATTTAAGTTGAGAGCAACTACAAGTGCAATAAGCTTTACAATTATTTTAGTTAAATATATATGCACATAAGATATGGTGCGGTAAAGATGGATGAAGTTCTTGCGAACTCACGCTACAATCAATAATTGTGCTTTGGTCAAACGATTCACTGGCGTGAGTAAGAGTTCCGCATAAATTTTTAAAAAATAAATCCAAATATATTTTAAAAATGGAAAATCGGAATAAAATTCAATACAAAACAAAACTGGTTCCAATCATTTATGTACAAAGAACAATCGAAATATAATTCATTTCAAAACATTAACCAAAAATATAACGAATGACACCAAAGTTAATAGAAAAAAAAAAAAAAAATTGAAAACATTGTAATAGAACATGGCCTAGTATTAAATACCCTACATCACGTTACATATATTCCTATAATAACTTTTCGAAATAAGGCTTTACATGGTAGCTTCCATGTTTGCAAGAATGGTCCGATCCGAACCAGTACACGCCAGTGCATCAAATTTCATCAAAATAATTCAAAAATTACGGCCTCTTGTCTGAACACAAGCAAACAATATGGACAGACGGGGAAGACAAATTTAGAATCAAAATCATATTCCGAATCGATCGGCAAAACAAATGATGGATTTCTCTCAAATCCTTCTGCTTGTTGCATGCATCTGTACAAACCATATCGTATTTGGTGCGAGGTATGAATTGTTGATTGCTGTTTACAGCGCCATGATTATAATAATCTTTTCAAAACGAAAAAGAACTGTGTAGCACAATGTATTTAGCATACCATCTATCCAACCATTGCATAAGAGAGTGTTCATCGGTTTCCTTTTCTCAGAAATTTAAACCAAGTTATCTTTAATTCGGACACAACTTATGTTTATGTGCTTTCATCATCCATCCACCTATTCATCTGCCGTTGGAACTTTGAAATTCCAAAAATGACTTATAGCTTGCCAATATTTACAATATTGCAGCAAAACTTTGCAGCAAATAGCGTTTTCTTATTAACTTTGCTAACATGTTTGCAGTTCATGAACAAAAATGAAAAAGGTTTCCAAAACTAAAATTTATTTTGATGATGTACCTCGGGGTAATTAAAAAGTTTGCATTCGCAGTAGAGAAAATTACTTAATTTTTTCATTATAACTTTCGTTTAAACTTTACACACTTTTCCCAACACTTCTGTATTGTATTTATTCTTACTCTGAATGACTTTTTGTGAAAGACTTTCCAAATATCATTTACGTTTATTGTAAGTTTTATATATATTAAGAAATACACTAACAATGTACGATAGTCTAAATTTGATATAGCGAATGATGTTGCCTTTGTCTTTGATAATTCCACACATGTCGCTTATCACTTATCACATATATAATTATCGCCTCTTTTGATCATAGCTCGAACGTAAAGGATATTATTCGGTCAACAAACAGGAGAGTTTTTTTTTATTTAACAGATCACTCATTCAATTCGTAGGATGGCATACAGATGTCGTTATTGACGAATCGACAAGATGTTCCGTTCATTAACTTACAAAATACAGCTGTTTAAGTGACGCTGCCCATGAAATTGAGATTCTTCTATCGTTACAAACTTATTGAGCGATGTAAAGAAAAGACATGTAAAGCAAAATGTATTCGACTGAAAAGTTTTCCTCGATTAGAATGCCACCGCCATGGCATTTAAAAATTCTTCTAATCCTATCGTTGTATATGTAAATAAAAAAATTTCATTTCATTAGAGCTAAGATATTACAGACGTTGAGGGCAATTTCCAATGCAAATAAATTTGTTCCGCTGAAATTGTTTGATTCGTTAAACGCACCTGACGCGTTCAATTTTTCCGAAATTTGGTGTTTAGATAACTTAGTTATTAACGTTTGAATGATTTAACTTTCACTTGTTTACAAGCTCTCGTCCAATGTCGATTAAACTTTAAAGAAATGGATGCCAACAAGCAGCATTTCGCCCCACCGCATGTCATTCTGTTTGAATCTGTGAAAAAATGTAAACGCAAACTATAAGAATGATAAAGTTAGTGGATATAGTGAAACTCCAGTAAGTGATCGAATAGTCAGAAAGTGGTTTGCAAGATGTCGTGCGTAAAATTGCACTGTTAAAGGCACTGAACGTTTAGAAGCGAAAAACATTGAATGACGAGAAATTTAAAGTTTTGTAGACGAAAATCCGACACAGACGCACAAAAAGAGTTTGCTACACCGTTAGGAGTAACTCGAAACGCAATTTCGAAAGTTCGACCGCCAAATCGACAATGGGTAGAATACATAAATATATTTTAAATAAAGTTGAAAATTTTTTTTCAAAACGCGGAACGGATGTATATATTCACACGTCTAATACAGTATCGACGATATTTGTTCGAGAAGTAACCGCATGTCCAAAATGCAAAACCCTTACTGGACTTTTAAAACGAAGACCATTATCCTAAATGTTTACGGCTATGATGAAACTCATCTGATCTCATTTAAAAACCATGCTTTTTAAAACACCAGTTTTCCTTAACTCATACGCTGCCTCGTTATGAATTTTTTATTGTCTTTACATAATTTTATTTACATATTTACATATTTACATATTTTATATTAATTATAGGAAATTGGGTACGACATGATATTGAATCTTAGAAAAATTTTTTAAAATAATTATAATGACATTTTTATTGTAGGCTACGTAAGTTATTTGTCCTCGAAGCAGATTTCCATGAAACTGTAGATGTATTCCATTAAGGGTAAAAGTGCATAAGGCAGCAAATTATTTAGTATTTCTATTGTTCGGTATATAGGGACACCTTTACGAACATTTTATTTTTGTTATTGATTACATGGACTTTACACATAAATTTTGAAGAAATCTATATACATATATGTATGTATATCCATATAACATGTCACACAAGTCACGCAAGCTTATTTTCCAAATCTATAAATTATTAATTTTAGATATGTTACCTTAAAAAGGTTTTTGTTTTTCCTCTTTGATGCAGAGAAACTGAACATAATCTAACGATTCATCATCACGTAAGTTATTATAATACATAAGTAGATGAGGGCAGATGGGAAACAAAAGGAATCTTTGACACCCATTCTTAATAAACAGTGAAGAAGAACTTTGAATGCTATCACGCTCTCTCTCTCTCTCTCTCTCTCTCTCTCTCTTTCTCTCTTTCTCTTTCTCCCTTTCTGAAAAGCCGTACGCATATTCCGTTTAAAGAGGATTTTTATCTTTACAAAAAGACACTAAATTAGGCGGACGTGTACGGTGCCAATTTAGAACAAAGTGCGGCAAGTAACTTTGATTAGTGTGATGAATATTTTCCACCACTACACAGGATATAGAGATATATTAGTGTAGTGTCATGCCGTAAATACCTATCAATGGCATTATAACAGGTGCGTTCAGTGCAAAAGGTGACTTTTCAAATTTCGTGGTCTACGTACATTCGAGTTTCGAATTTTGTTTTTTTTTTT